>CM044011.1:69329194-69436694 GCA_024085815.1 Flaveria linearis
ATTGAAGTGTTTCACATTATATGTCTTGGATAAACTTTAAGTAGCATATTGTAATGGGTAATTGTTGAAATATGTCTATTGTCTATTTTCAGTTAAATGCCAAACATATGATTCATATAAATATTTTCTAATTTGTTGTATTTTATTGTTTGCATATTGGATTGCATACATTGATGTGGGTTTGCTTCGGATTGTTGGGTTGATGCAAAGTTGCAGATATGGCTCGGTAATGCATGCAGGTTGGGTTGGTTTTAATCTTGGCTGACCACTCATCTTCTTCATATACCAGCTTGTTTCTAAATAGGGAGATTTTGTGAGAGACATGAAGATCTTCTCCATTTTATCTAAGGTTTTGACCCATCTAATCACTGATGCTCAACATCATCATTTGGTCATCATCCATTCTCATTCTGTTGAGGAGGGCATTGTATTGTTCATTCTCTTGTGGGTTGTCTCTTTGTCTTGATTCTATTTTTATGTCTTTGTTTCGATTGAGTTTCCATGTTTTTCTCATGGTTCTTATTCAGCTCTATTGTTCTTAGTTCAAGACTCTTGTATTAGATCATAGTGTTCGTGATCTGATTATTTTGTTTGTATACATTTTGTTTTTGATGTAAACATTACGGTTTGGGTCTAGATTTATCTTTGTGATATCAATTCAAGTTTTGGTACATATATGGGCTCTTTCTATATAGGTTGTGTTTTGAGTAAATTTTTGTTACAACATACTTTATATCAATTAAGTTGTTATGTTTTAGTGTACCCTATTAAAGATTATTTTGTATTTATGTTTAGTGGTCCGCATTACTACCTTAATATTAAACTAGGTTTAACCGCCGCGCGTTGCGGCGGCGTTTGCGACGTGATAATGTATAAACTACGACAGCCGATCGTACCCAACTAAATTTACGTTTTTCGTTCAGATTTTGTTAGCCTAATCAAACTTTTTCTAATTTTAGGCACTTTTAAGTCTTTGATATAAAATTATATGACACCTATGTTATAAAAATGGTCATAAGAACATAACCAAATTACATACTTGCCTTGGCTTCAACAAAAAGCTATGAGATAAAAAGAAGGCTGCAGCTTCATTACAAACCTTTTTAGCAGCCATGTGTAATGGAGTTTCTCCATACTGCAAAGTCAAAATGTTGACCAGAGTAAGCGGTTAATGCTTATAAAAGAAATTTAATAAACTTGATCAAAAAAATGACTAAATTTAATGTGTGCATACCATGTTTTTGCTTCCAACTCACTTTTCGGAAGCTTTCAAATTCAAGAGATATTAACAACCTCCACACTGTTATGACCAGCGAAAATGAAGGGGGTTTGCCATCTGGATGTAATCAAGATTTACATACTTTAAGCATCAAATAGTCATCATTAAAACCCCATCAAGAATATGATAACAATAAAGAAAAAATGATCATCAATCATATCACGTATCTTTCACACTTTGCTTTAATCCTAGCATAATAAGTTGAAATTTTCGAACCCTAAGTCCCCCTTAATCCTAAATCAACATGACTGCAATAATAACTACGATACCGTTTCACTACCACTTAAGGGGCGTTCAGGATTGCTTAATTAAAACATATTATCTGCTTATTATGATTTAAAAGCATAAGCTCTAACAACTGTTTGGATAAAAATTATAACAACCTAAGTACAATGTACTAAGATTGTCGTTTTGCTCTCGATTCGTCGCCCATCCAGTAACTTAAGCTTTGTTTCACCCGACGAGTTGCTAGCCTAGACAAAACACATCTGGTAGAGTAGGTTTCCACCCCTAAAAAGAAAGATTTCGTTCTCCCTCTCAACCGATATAAGACTTACAAAAAAACATGCTCCTGCTTATCTACTTGTATTTTACACTGAATGAGCTAGCTTCAATACAGATCAATGCTTCAAACTTACAAGTAAACCATTAGCATGAATAAACCGTTTTCAACATAGTAAAAGTTTCACAATTACATCCTATCTTAACAACATAACTCCAGATTAAATTTTGCCTATAAGATAATGATAAAAAGTTTCGAACACATAAATTTATACACTAAATCTACTTAATGCAATCTACTCTACATCCCATTGTCCCAAATGACCACTACTTATACAACAAACTTCAAACACTTAAACAACTATTCCAATTTCAACACCAACAACAAAATCCCATCAAGATTTAGGGTTTATCAAACAGCAACAACCCACATACCAATTTAAACAACCCCAAATTCAACCAAATCGGGACCCCCCAATCATGATTCTTGATAATACAAACACCAAATCAAACGCAGAATCAACGAACTACAACAAAAGATCATCATTTATCATACCACAGGGTTACGATCGTTGATGAGAGATGGGTTTTCACACGGAGAAACTTCTGGACGACGGAAAGATCGCCGGATTGTGCGGATGCATGAATGGTGAGTTGTTTATTGGATCTTGACCGTTGATCTTTCACCCTCTGCATCTTGATTTCGTCAGCGATTGAGCATCGGCAAGCCCCGATTTCAACGTCTCGTTATTCGGATCGATTCGAGTCCTTTTATACGCCGATACAGCGTCTTCATACTGGCGTAAGCCGTGGTGGGCGGCGCCGCCGCGAGTAGCTTTGGACCAATCGGGCTTCAGATCGACGGTCTTTGGGAGTCTGATAGGGCTTCGGAGTACTGATTGAGGGGGAGGTGGCGACGGCGAGGTGGCGAGGTGGCGAGGGCGAGGTGGCGACGTGGGCGACGGCGAGGTGGCGACGGTGGCTGAAGGGGGCGGTGGAATTGTGGGGAGGAGCGGTGGAGGAGCGCCGTCGATGGAGGAGCGGTCCGTCGGGGGAGGTGGAACTGTAGTACTGTAGATAAAGTTTATATCTTTAATATATAATAATTATCAGAGGAAATTACAAAAAGTATTGTTTTCATAGAACTTTTGCCTTCATAACTTAAGATACATGAATCAACTCATGCCTCCATCTTATTATCACAATCAGTTTAACTTCTATTATTACCGACTTATCAGTTATCATTTAAATACACATTGAATACACAACCGTGTTTTACATATCAACTTTAGTTTCATGTAGCATCATCAAAAGCCATTTAGCTTGACTTAACCGTTCAAAAAAACTTAATTAGGTTGACTTAACCCGGTAACGCATGACCTCAACTTGTGGATTCACTTATTATTCACATTACATTACATATATATTAAAAAGAAACCTACATAAATAGTATATTTAATTCTTTTGAATTTAGCACAATGGTTTTGTTATTTATAATTTTACTACAAAATATAATGGTGAGGGTGCCATTGGAGTTCTAAAGTGGAAGAAAAGGATGACAAATCTCTAGTGAATACTTGGAAAATTAGAAAGTGAAAGTATGTCACATGCTTATTCCAGGCCAATTAGGTACTAAACTGGTGAAACATAGGTATAAGCTACAAGTGAAGAAGCAGTGAACTCAATGACTTAGGACAAGCTTAATTAGGGCATTACCGATTGAGTATTGTCGGAAAATCGAAATGCAAAAGTTAGAAGTCAATTTCTAGAGACTGATCACCAGGCTTATGTTTACTTTTTAATCTGTTTCATTTTCTAATAATACGGTTTTCTATAATAACTTTCATTCGTTTTTCTAAGAAAACAGAATACAATGATTTATAGTTTTTTCTTTGTGAACGTTCTGATATAATTTTTTCTTGAACGGATATGCATTCAAAAATATTTTTTTGGTATCGTATGATCAAGTGATTGAAGTTATAGTTGTGATAAGATGACAAACTAACAGATTCTAAGCTAAAAATACGTTGTCGATATCGGTATTAACGGAACTGGTTTGGTAGTCACTTTAATGTTTTTAACGAGTTGAACTGATGAGGATCAAAGTCGCTATTTGCTTTATGGTTTTTGATAAGTTCGAAGGATAACAATCAAAGTCACATGCGTAGTGCAAGGTAAAAATGATAAAACACTCACTGCGTAACGTGATCGGAAAAGTAGTTATTATTAATATAAGGGTGAGGTTATTATACAAAGTGTATTTTTGCTACAAAGTGTGATAGAAGATATATGAGGCTAAAAATATCACAAAAAAATTATATCTCACAATCTAAATCGAATTTCAAAAAAAGTACTTAGGAGTCTTTGTTCCTCTCGTCGTCCTATTTCAAAAAAAATTATAAAAAATAAAAATAAATTTTATTGTGTCTTTATATGACAATGACAATTTTGTCTTTCATAATGACACATAACGTCATTGTGTCTTTCATAAATGATACAATAAAAAAACGTAAATTGTTTTATTTTTTAATTTTTTGTTTATTTTTTCTTAGTGAGGACGGCTAGGGGAACAAAAAGCTCGGAATTAATTTTTTGAAATTCGATTTAGATTGTGAGATATAATTTTTTTATGACTTTTTTGACTCATTGTGTCTTCTCACACTTTGTAGCAAAAATACATTTATATTATAATTTTATTACTACCAATACTGTAACCTTTCGTGTTTTTCGGTAATTAACATCGTTATATTCTTGTAAGGGTCTTGTTGTCATATGTGAAACTTTGAGGGCTTGTTATGCATGCTAGCTAATTTAGAAGTTAATAAACTAATTTAATAAATAATAATAATAATATTAGTGTTTACAACGTTTGTTATTATTATAAAACTCAACATTAGTTATAATAAAAAAAATAATATAATAGTCAAAATAAAAAAATGATAACAATAAAAATCATATTAAGGGTAAACTTGTAAATAAATAAAAGTAACATAAGTTTTATTATTTAAAACTTGTAATTCATTAGTTTTAACATAAAATAATAAAGCCTTGAAACCCCAGGGTCTAAACCGTATTTAATTTAAACTAAAACTAAAGTTTCGGTCACTCCGGCGCCGACTCCGACGAGTAAATTTACAAAAACTAAACCGCAGGGACTGAACTTGTAAATTTACAAAACAATAACCCCCCCTTTCATCACCCCGCGTTTCCGGAAGGGGAGTCCGTCACTCCGGCCGCGACTCCGACGAGTCCAAACCGCCCCAAATCTAAACCATTTGGCTTCAAACTGGTACCATTACGCTCGTGAAACCGTTTTGAACCTAAAACATGTGTATTAACTAGCCTAATAACGCGGTGAAGGTAGCCTGCTAACTCGAAACCGAAACCCGCTCAACATCAAAACTGTTCACCCACTTAAATTGCATCAATCATGAAATTAAACACGGATCCACGTTCGTAATCATTACGAAGTTAATGAGATGTTTATTTCACCTGCAACAACAATTAAACAGCCTTAAATCGACTTGAAACTCTCGACATAAACCCTATGGCTGTTGTACAATTAATCGATCAAATGAACCTATAATAGAGGGTTTTACTCTAATTAGGTTTCCTAAACTATCTGAACTTTCAATTTGTTACAAAACACCACACACTCCACGATTGAATCAAGAACAAGTCGCGACAGAGCATCATTCGTGTTCTAGCGAATTTCAAACTCTATCAGGTAATTAAATGGATCTTTTTATTCGTTTAATCATGAGGAACAAAAGCCCTAAGATCATAGTTGTTAACATAATCGAATTGGTGGTTAATTTAATCCAGATCGAAATTAGGGTTCATATGAATTGAGGATGTTCTCATGTTTATGTTTTTAAATTCAGAAACCAAGTTAAACCGCGGCTGAGGCCTTGGTTTACTGGTTGTGCACTCACATTCCATACTAGAGGTCCCGGATTCGAACCCGGCAACCTCACATAATTTTTAAGGCTTTTTGGCTTATAAAAAATTATAGAAAAAATTTCTAAAAATTATAAAAAGAAGTTTTGTAACTTTTATTATTTTAAGGTCATTTAATAAATTTCAGTAAAATTGTTTCTTCAAATAATTTGATAATTTTTATGAAAAAAGGTTATAATTGGGATATATTTATAAAATAGACTTTAAATGATGATGTAAACCACCACAAATTTATTAGTTTGACCCTGATTGATTAAAAATATAAATTTTACAAATAAATATATCTTGTTAATAAAACATTTTAACAAGGGTTGTTTATGAATAATTTCATGTAAAATGGATTATAAATAATGATTAATAAATTATTATTAGACAAAACGTTTTTTTAAATAATATTATTTATTCCAACTTTATAATATTTTTCAAGTTATTGTAAATGTTTTTTTCACATCTTGGTATAAAATATATAAATATATATTTCAAGAAAACATGATGATTTTATTGTTAAAGATAATTATTTGACAAGCCCTAAAATCCACTTAAAACCTAGTCTCGTTATTCGTTAAACTTATTATTGAACTTAAACCTTCTAAATATATATTCTTAGGTACTTGTGAAGGATTGCGTTGGAACGTTTATTATATTCTTAATGATCATCATTCCTATACTTAATTGGCATGTGAGTATTTCTATACCCCTTTTTCATATTTTCACACTTTGAGGTGAAACATGTTACCTTATAATCATTGCACTTGTAAACTCGAAACATGTTACTTTATAATCATTGCACTTGTAAACTCGTTTGATTCTTGTAAACTTTTGACAATTCACTATATGTGTGTGGTTAGTTGATCTTTATAATTACCATGTATTGACGATTATATGTACAATTATTAACTTGCTAGTCTGGCGACGTCATAGATCTATGGGCTTGACAAGCCTACTTGGTTAATCCAAGTACACTTAGCTAATCGTATAAACTTGTAAACATGGAAAACTTGTAAACTGACAAGGTTGATTGTGCATCTGTCTTACATCCCTAGTTACTTTGTTCACTAATCTATAACATGAATTGTCATCTTTTATACACTTATGTATTGAAAACTATGGAAATCTCACCAACATTATGTTGACCTTGATTTTTAACATGTTTCAGAAAATGCGCAAGATTGATTGCCACCTTTGAAGATTATTCACACCTAGGAATGGACCTAGTTAAATAAATAAATGAACTTGAAATATTCCTTATTATTTATTTTGATTTCTTATTTGAGACTTATGTTTGTAATGTTACATCTTAAACTTATGATAATAAATTTGCGTTTAAGATAGCGTTATATGGCTGTGAACGATCTTAAACCTCATATCTCGACGATTCCGCTGTTAAGGTTAGGATGTGACAAATACTACTGTTAAATTAATATGAATTATTTTAAAATTGGTGAATTTTAAAGAAATTATTGACATGAAGAGTTTCTCTTGGAAGAATTGGGAAATAAGGTACCCGTCATTGTGGCCGGCGGTTCTGCAGCAGTTTCAAGAGGTTGCATCGTGTTTCGAGTACCCGCCATTGCGGTCGGCGGATTTGAGTACCCCCCATTGGGTCGGCGGGTTCTGATAGGGGAAATGCAACCCGCCATAGGGCCGACAGTTTCTAAGTAAACGCCATTGTGGGCTGCGGGTTCTGACTGGGGTAGTATAACCCGCCATTGTGGAGGGCGGGTTCTGGATAAAGCGTTGCTCCTTCACTTTCAACCGCACAAATCACCAACTTCAATACCACCTGCCCATTAATAATAATAATAAAATAATAATAATAATATAATAATAATAATAATAATAATAATAATACCATTATTTATTATTATTTATAATAAATATGACAGGTGGTATTATATATATATACATATATATATATGGTTGCTACAAAATGGTTATCATATTTTATCAGATTTTAACCGTTGAAAACCTATAGATTCAATCCTGCCAGTGTAATTTGAGCGGTTGAACTTTGTTGCGGTAATTGGCTGAGAGGTTCTGATCCTATCTCCTACGTTCCTACGTTCCTGCGGTTCCAACTGGGTAAGCAAATAACTAGGAATATACACACAAATCATCTTCTCTTCTATTATCTCTTAGTGAACACACCATCAGTGTATTCAAGGTTCGTCTTTAGAACCTCTAACCGGAAGGATGTTGGAAATTGCAAACTATGGTGATTGCTTCTCTAATTTTTTTCATATACGTTCACTTGCACATGCTTATATATCTATACAGCTCTTTAATTGCATCCCCCCTCTAATTTAACTAATCCCTGAGAAGGTGAAGGTTATAAACCGCTAATTTGACCTAGGTTTACTTTAAAGATGATCTAAATCTTCGCTTCTTGTATTGGTTGTTGCAGGTTTTAGTAAGTTGTATTAGACTATTATATATGATATATAGTATTATTAGGTGTGGTTGTTATGGTTTGTATCTATCTTCATGCATGATAGTTATCATCTATCTCTAGTTTATCTCCTAATATGTGGGGATATAGTTGTACATTCACCCTATATATAGGGTATTATTATTCAATGAGGATCATGAAACCATAATACCATAACCATTGTTATGGTATCAAAGCCTCAAAATTGAAAAACCCACCTTGTTTGTTCTAAAGCTATGGCAGACGACACGGAAAACCCCACTCGATACCCCTCTTGACGTCCCACCAAAATCAGCCGAAGTCAAAGCTACGACTTTGCACCCTGCCTACTCCGTCACCAATATTCAAACCAAGATACACACTCTTGATGGAACCAAAGTTACATACTCGTCCTGGACCAAACTGTTCAAGTTGCATGCAAAAGCATACAGGTTCTTCATCACATTGATGGAACCAAACGCCGGTTGAATCCGTTGATAACTATAATCAGTGGGTAGAAATAAACGCATTGGTTCTTCAATGGATCTATAGTACCTTGTCCGATGACCTCTTGGTGTGTGTGCTTACGAACGATAGCACCGCTCAAGCCACATGGACAAACTCAAAAAATCTTTCTTAATAATAAGGGCTCACGCGTAGCTGCTCTCGAACAGGAATTCTCCAACTTAACACTCGGTGCATGTTCCTCCTTAGAGCATATATATCAACGATTAAAGGATTTGGCTGACCAACTCGGCGACGTCGATCACCCGGTCTCCAAACCGCGCCTAGTCCTCCAATTGGTTCGTGGCTTCCCTCCGAATTGACGGGTTGGCACCTTTATTAACCAAAGCGCGCCCACTTGGGACACCGCAAGAAGCATGCTACAACTCGAACAACATCGTCAGAATGCTCGGCTCACTCATGGTGCTACCTCAAAAACATACTGTACTTGTTGCTCCCAACCTTGAACGTTCTCCCTCTGCTCCTCAACCCACGGGATACCCTACCAATCGAAACCAAGGTTATCAAAGCAACAGACAAACACCCAACCCGGGGTCGGGGATAGCGGTCGTGGACCGTCACAACACACCTACACCCACCAACCTTGGAATAACCCTCATTAGCAAAGCAATTCTTAGAACCCCCCGCCCTCCCCTTATCCGTCTGCTCCCATATCCAACCAGCCCACACAGTGGGCCCACTTCACTACTAATCCAGGCACAACCCCACACCAATCAACCCACTGCTCCATCCCAACATCCCGCGCTAGGCCCATCCTCTGGCCCACTCCCACAGTTTGCAGGCTACTCGGACTAAACCCGACCGACTTAGCTCACATAATGCAGCAAGTCCACTTAAACGTCCGGATCAATCTTGGTACATGGACACAGGGCGTCTTCCCATCTCACTCCTGATCCCGGTAAGTTTACTAGTCCCATATCTCATTTCCTACCACTTCTATTTTCGTTAGCAATGGTTTGAGTTTACCAATTATGGGTCCGGACACACCACTCACCCAACCCAAACAACCGGTCATACCAACTACGTGATATCCTCTACTCCCCTTCCATTATTAAAAATTTATTATCGTCCAAAAGTTTACTATTGATAATTATACTCTCTTGAATTTGATCCGTTTGGTTTTTCTGTGAAGGACCTCAAGACTGGAGCTCTTATTCACGCCACAATAGCACGGGTGACCTTTACCCGTTCACCGAACCTGCCCCACCAACCATCCTCATTGCTTATCTAAAGGTCAATGGCATGCCCATCTAGGTCACCCCAGTGCTCCAGTTTAGACTTACTCTGTTATCATTTCTTGTAATAAACAATTGGTTTCCTGTTTATGAATTCATGTCAACTTTCCAAACATAAACGTTTACCCTTTATGACTTTACCTCTATCACGTTTGCACCATTTAATATTATACATTGTGACCTTGGACGTCACCCATCCTAAGTAAATCGGTTATAAATACTATATGGTCCTCATAGAAAACTTCACTCATTACATGTGGATTTATCCTTTAAAATATAGATCTGAAACCTTTAGCAATTTCAAAAATTCCATACCTTATCCACACCCAATTTAACCAGAAAATTAAATCTTTTCAGTGTGATCTCGATGGTGAATTTGATAATCATGACTTTAAAAAATTTGCCCACACTCATGGCCCTCGTTTATCGTTTCTCTTGTCCCCAAACCTCCCAACAAAACGGTCGGGCGGAACGGATGATTCAATGTTTAAATACCATCATCCGGACCCTCCTTACCCATGCCCACCTCCCACCCTCCTTTTGGGTGGAGACTTCACACCGCCTAGGCTTTTCCACCCCCGCCTTTGCCCTCTATCGTCGCCACCCAACCAACAACCACCTTCACGTCTTCAGATGCACATGTTATCCAAATACCATCGCCACCCAACCACATAAATTACATCCACGATCTATGTTTTGTGTGTTCCTTGGCTACCCTGAAAATTTCTGGGGATATCGTTGCTTTGACCCCGCAACTGGCAAAGTCCACCTCTCTAGACACGTCACCTTTGACAAACTCACCTTTCCCTTTGCCACCCACCCATCACTTGCCGATATAGCTTATACTTTCCTCGATGATCCACTACCACCCCAGTTCACTTATGCAAACCAACCACCAGTCACCCCAAATCCTACACCATCCAATACCACCACTACTACAACACCTCCCCATGCCCTCCCCTTCGGGTCCACCCCCTACCTCGCCCACCATCACTAAGACATACTCTCGCCGCAAACCATCCCCTCCACCACGACGCACACCCCCACCGTCACCCCTGCCAAACCGCAGCCCCGACTCACCGATGACCACCCGATCCAAGGCTGGTATATCTAAACCCCTACCCCCCAACCTTCATACCACCACCACATCCCCCATATCACCTCTCCCCAAGTCCTATGCCCACGCCCTTTCCGACCCAAATTGGTTACTCGCCATGAAAGATGAATTTAGAGCGTTACAGGTCAATGAGACGTGGGAACTGGTCCCATGCCCAACGGATACCAGGTTATTCGTTGTATGGTTATTCCGTCATAAATATAAGTCCGATGGCTCACTTGACAGGTACAAGGCACGATTGGTTGTAAATGGCAAATCCTAAACCGTTGGTATTGATTGCCACGAGACGTTCAGTCCGGTGGTTAAATCTGCCACCATCCGGATCGTCCTTAGTTTGCCGTCTCCTGGACTTGGCCCATCCATCAATTGGATGTGAAGAACGCCTTTTTACATTGCGATCTTCAGAGACTGTCTACACCTCCTGGATTTGTCGATCCATAGGCACCAACACACGTGTGTCAGCTACGTAAGTCCCTCTACGACCTCAAACAGGCCCCGAGAGCATGGTACACTCGCTTTGCTACATACTTCATATCGCACGGGTTTTTGCAGCAGCATTTGTGATTCATCTTTATTCATTTACCATGATGGAAAACACACTGCATACCTATTATTATATGTGGACGACATAGTCCTCACAACCTCTGATACAGGTTTTTTAAACACTATTATTACCACTCTTTCCAAGGAATTACTATGACAGATTGGGTGATCTTCATCACTTTCTAGATATTACAACCACTCCCGATAGCCATGGTCTATTCTATCCCAAGCTACTTATGCTCGTGAGATTCTTCAACGAGCATCTATGACAACGTGCAAGCCATGTACAACCCCTGTGGACACATCTGCCAAATTAAGTGCCACCACCGGTGAACTCCTTCCGGTTGGGACTCTATATCGCACTCTTGCCGGTGCCCTACAATATCTCACCTTCACAAGGCCCGATATTTCCTACGCTGTCCAACAAATTATTTGTTTATCCATTCACCCCGGGAGCCGTATTTTCAGTTCATGAAGCGCGTTCTTCGCTATCTCCACGTACTATTGATTATGGGCTGCAACTTGTACCCTCCATAGCGCTCTTCTTAATCGCCTACTCCGATGCTGATTGGGCGGGTGCCCAGACTCACGACGGTCCACCTCGGGCTACTTTGTATTCTTGGGCAACAACTTGGTATCGTGGTCATCTAAAAGACACCAACGATCTCACGGTCCAGCGTCGAGGAAAAATAATGCGGTGTTGCAAATGTTGTGTCCGAAACTACATGGCTAAGAACTTGCTAACAGAGTTATATGTTCCAATACACAGGCTACCATCGTCTATTGTAATAACGTGTCGGATGTATACCTCTCCGAAAAACCCGATATAACATCAACGCACCAAACACGTGGAGATAGACATACATTTTGTTCGTGAAAAGGTCCGGTAAGGACATGTTAGAGTTCTCCATATTCCTTTCTCCATGCAGTATGCTGACATTTTCACAAAAGGGTTGCCACGCCAATTGTTCGAGCAATTCAGATCCAGTTTGAGCATTCGTCTGCCTACCACTCCAACTGTGGGCGTATTTTGACTATTATATTATTGATATAGTTATATTATTAGATATGTTTTGTTACGGTTTGTATCTATCTTCATGCATGATAGTTATCATCTATCTCTATTTATCTCCTTAATATATGGGGATATAGTTGTACATTCACCCTAATATAGGGTATTATTATTCAATAAGAATCAGGAAACCATAATACCATAACCATTGTTAAGTTGAACATCAAGTTGCTTTGCGATAGTGTCTGTTGTAAAGTTTTTGTTGCTGCTTTAAATGTCTTCTCCGGATACCTCACAAATTAGGGCCTCCTTCATTTTGTGCAGAGGATGATGAAGAGAGCGTGTCTTTTTACAATGGAAGCGGAATAACTGATCAGTTTCTGCAAAGGAATTTCCATGATTTCTTCGAGCAAGGTATGTATCCTTTTCAAAGTAAACATTCTCAGGTGCCTCCATTGTTTTTGCTATTGATTTTCGTTTTCATTGGTTATTTAGGGTATCAATTGGAAAATTGATTCGCTTTAATGGGGTGATTATGCACAATTTTAAATAGGCCCATAATGCTAAAATTACCTGATCTTTATGTTCTACCCATGTGTTGATTTAATTGTGTCACTTCTATTCTTTTTCATCACCTTGATATCATGTAAGGATCAATATCTATGGATAAGTTTTATTTCTGAAGCCTTACTTTCTTGCAGATACGACCTATCCATATTATTACATATATAAAAGAAGTTCTTGGTGTAACATTGGCCTTGCTTGATGACTGGATGATTCAGTTCAATTGACTGCAGTGTTATGCTTGCTTTTGATATAGTAGAAGTAGTTTTTTGTTTTTCTTTATGTGAATTGACATTATGTTGGATTTGAATTAAAATTCACAGTATAATTTTATCTCTATAGTGATATTTCTTGATTTACACCAGATGGTGTAGAGCATGTTATTTTGTCCACTCGGCTTCGCAATCTTTAGGTGAATTTTTAAAATTTACATTTGAACGTATAAAAGAATAAAAGTTAAAGTAATCAGATTATGTATATGATCTAAATTTTTATTTCTTTATTCATGATAATTTATGTGGTTTGTAATCAGTTCTCTGTGGACACAAAGTGATAGAAAATGCTCTTGTAACATTTGAGGCATTAAGTGACTATGGTCCACCACATGACTCTTTTATTGAGCATATTTCTTAATTAATTTTAATAACTATGTGGAACTACTTTTGTATCTGGTAAGTCTAATATTAGTAATGTGGCTGGGATTTATTCAGAAATCTATGTTACCAAGTCACTATGGACTTCTTTTGCTGTTAAACACAAATGTTAAGCATGTCGCAGGGATAGTGTTCAGAAATCTATTGGGTTTTTGGTGTTGTTATTCATACACAGGTATGATAACTTGAAGGGCCTGTGTTCTTGTTTGGATTTTGTTATTTGGTTTTTACATGTTGCTAATACATTTTACTTTGCTAAACTCACTGGTCTTGATTGGTGTTTACAGGTTGCTAGATATTAAATTTTACTGAGCTCACTCTAAGTCCTTTAAGCATATAACTACAGCATGAGTGTTTGTAAGTCTTTGCTCTTATTCTTAATGTCACATAAACACATGTTTGTTGGTCTAGTGTTGACTGACTCATCAAGAAAGAGACGTTGCAGCTGTGAACGTTGTGGACTTTTGGAACTGCTTTTTCCAAGAATGAAGGAAGACATGGTTTAGTGGAAGTTAGTTGTTTTTAATTTATTATTTAAGCTGCTAGTAGTCATCAGTTTTCATCATTCCAATTAGTCGAAATCCTCTGTTATCGTTATCATAAGCTTTAAGCATTTTACTGAAATTACAACCGACTATTTCATTTTGTTCCCTGTTTTTCTTTGATCAATTTACAACTGAATCTGAACCAAATCTAACATTTGGTATCAGAGCAGCAGGCTTTGATTCAATATATGCCAAAACTCTTCCGATTCAAACCATGTCAATCGTTACAAATCCGAACCCCTCCAAAGAAAATTCAGTTTCGTTTCAGTGCCCGATTCTCACCCCTACAACTACAATTCCGGGTCGATAAAGATGGAAGCAATTATGGATGCTCACGGGTTGTGGGATGCTATCGAGCCCCAACCGGAGTGGTTGTAGACGAGAAAAAGCAAGCAGGCTCGTGCTTTTATCTTTCAATCTATCCAAGAAGAAATCTTGTTGCAGGCTACGAAGAAGAAGACCGCTAAGGAGGTCTGGGATTCACTGAAATCTCGATATATCGGGCTGAAGAGTCCAGAAGGCTCGTTACGAATCCTGAAAAGTGAGTTCGAGGGGTTGTAGATGAAGGATAACGAGACTATAGATGATTATGCTGGTAAACTACAAGTATGGTCTCGAATACAATTTTGTAGGGGCTACACTAGATGATAGGCGCTGGTCCGTAAATTGTGCGACACCGTTCCAGAAAAGTTCATCAATCTGGTAGCATCAATTGAACAAGTTCTGACGTTAAGACGATGGCGTTTGAGGAAGCGATAACTCATTTAAAGGCATATAAAGATAGACTGATGCTCCGCCAAGCAAGCAACTGAGTGAGAGCAGCTTGTTGTTCATGAAGGCTGACGCTCAAACGAGTTCAAAGGTGCAAAGCAAAAATCATCAAGTACTGGAGGGCGAGGCAAGGCAGAACGGGGTGGTCGTAGTGTTTTTTGTGGACGTGGTCATGGCAGGGGTATCCGTGGTGGACACACAGGAAACTTAGATCAAAGAAACGGTCGAGAGCAAAAGATAAACGACATATAGAGTGCTTTAATTACCATGAATTTGGCCATTATGCCTCTAAATGCAAGGAACTGAAAGAAAAAATGGAGGAAGCTAATTTAACATAAGCCAAGAAGAAGAACCTGCCCTTTTTAAGTGTTCATGGTGATGACACACCTTCGATGGTACTATTGAATGAAGATCGGACGTTCCCAAGAACCGGTGACAACAAGGATGTTTGGTACGTGGATAACGGCGCAAGTAATCATATGACAGGTATGAAAGAATCATTCGCTGAATTAGATTGCAATATAACCGTTTTGTTCGTTTTGGGACGGTCCCATGGTACAGATTGAAGGAAAGGGTCCATGTTGTTTGAAAGCAAGATCGGGAACAATACTCATTCCAGATATGTTTACATCCCTGCCCTCACCGGTAACATTCTTAGTCTGGGGCAACTAATGGAAGGAGGTTATGATATCATCATGCATGAACACGTTGAAGTTGTATGATAATCATAAAAGACTCATCATGAAGATTCAAAGATTGACCAACATGCTATACAAATTGGCCTAAAGGTTGCAAGACCATTTGTTTAGCAGCCCAGGAAGATGAAGCGTGGATTTGGCATTCAAGAATGGGTCATGCTAACTTCTCTATACTGGAGTCATGGCTATAAATGACTTGGTGATTGGAATGCCTAGAATATCTCGACCAACAATAGGTTTTGTGAGGGTGTTTGGTAGCTAAACAAACAAGCAAATTATTTCCAAGAACTCAATAGAGGGCTAGTGAACCATTGGGTCTAGTCCATACAGATTTGTGCCAGCCAATAACACCATAACCGCGGGAGGTAACCGGCATTTCTTTTACTTGTTGATGATATACTAGATAATGTGGGTGTATCTAATTGACACAAGGATCAAACTTCCAAAAGTTTACGATCTTTAAAGCACAGATTGAAAAGGAAAGCAAACACAAGATTAAGATGTTACGAACGATCGGGTAGGTGAGTTTAATTCATAAGTTTTCATGATTATTGTAAAAGAGAAGGGATAAAGAGACAGTTGACAACCCCATACCCCCCAACAGAATGGGGTAGTAAGAGATGAACCGGACGATAGTAAATATGACATGTTCGATGTTAAAGTCGATGGATGTACCCAAAGTACTATGGGGGGGTGGCTGTAAGACATTCTGTCTACATAACCGAATAGCAACTAAAGCTGTTAAACGAACAATGTCGTATGACTGTGGACTGGTCACAAACCAAACCTCAATCATTTGAGGGTCTTTGTTGTGTTGGATATGTGAAGCAGATGAAGCTCACCTTAGCAAACTTGATGACATGGGACTAGCTATGATTCATTTGGGATTAAAAAAGGACAAAGGATATAGAATGCTAAATCCAAAAGGCAACAAGGTGGTTTTTGCAAGAAATGTCGATTTCATTGAAGGAAATGGGCTTGGAGTGAGCCTAATGTGAGGGCCTATGACAAACTAGGCTAATATATAGAACAACAGCCAGTCCTAGTGGACCTTCTCAATTGAAGATGAGCTTACAAGCCCATGTACGTACACCAATTCACAATTTTTGTCAACACCTTTGTCTCATGCTACAGGTCGCAAACATGGAAAACTACCACAGTGTCTTCAATGATCACCATCTCAAGGGTTTCACTCAATTAGAGGAATATAGAAAAACTACAGCGATGAATGATGAAGAAATCCGAAACCTGTATGAAGAGAATCAAGAATTGATGCTGGCAGATGACGAACCATTATCGTAAGATGAAGCAGCAACAAATGAAGAATGGGTGAAGGCTATGAACCGAGATGATTCAATTGCATGAAACAACACCTGGTCTTTAACACGATTACCTCCGGGTCACAAGGTAATCGGTTAAAGTGGGTGTTTAAGATTAAGAAAGATGCAAAAGGAACCTTGTAAAGCACAAAGCACGTGTGGTAGCCAAAGGATACGTCTAACAAAGAGGTGTCGATTTTGAAGACGCTTTTTGCACCAGTTACTCGGTTAGAAACAATTAGGCTCCTCCTCGCAATCGCAGCAAAAGGAAACTGGCTTGTGCATCATCTTAATGTCAAATCAGCTTTCTTTAATGGTGATCTTAAAAAGAAGTGCATGTGACACAGCCAAGTGGTTTGAAGTTGTAGGAAAGGAGGGTTATGTGTATCGGTTGCATAAGGCTCTCTACGGTTTAAGGCAGGCTCCGAGAGCCTAGAATGCACGGCTAGATAGGGTTCTTAAGGAGCTTGGGTTCAAAAAATGTGTGCATGAACAAGTTGTGTACAAGCTACATGAAACTAGTCAATTCTTCTTGTAGGAGTGTATGTTGATGACTTGATTGTGACCGGATCAACGAAGGTAAAATCTATGAATTTAAAGAAAGGATGAAGAGAGCGTTCGACATGAGCGACATGGGAAACTGTCATTTCTAGGTATAGAAGTTAAGCAAACCGGAAGGAATTCAAATAAAGCAGGAGGCTTATGCGAAGAAAATACTTGAAATGGTAGGGATGTCGGCATGAAATGCTACAACCTTTCCCATGGCACCAAAATTGTAGCTTACGAAAGATGAAGACGGTGAGATTGCTGATGCAACAAGTATAGAAGATTGATTGGGTGTCTTCGTATTTGATTCATACTCGACTAGATCTCAGCTACTCGGTTGGTGCTTTAAGTAGATTTATGCAATCTCCAAAGAAAAATCACTATGCAGCAATCAAGCAAGTCTTAAGGTATGTCCAGGGCACGCAAGGATATGGGCTGAAGTACAACAATGGAGGTAATGGTAAGTTGATCGATATAGTGACAGCAGCTACGGTACTGATGTAGAAGATCGACGGGTACGACAGGTGTGGCATTTTACTACTCAAATAACTTAATCACGTGTCGTCACAGAAATAGAAAACTGTCGCCCTTAGTTCTTGTGAAGCGGAGTTCATGGCAGCAACGTTGCGGCTTGCCAAGCGTTATGGCTAAGGAATTTGGTTAGTGATCTATTGGAAGAAGAGGCGCAAGCTGTGACGCTATTTGTTGATAATGAATCTGCCATAGCCTTGATGAAAAACCCCGTATTTCACGGGAGGAGTAAGCACATCGATACCAAGCATCATTTCGTACGTGAATGTGTAGAACGAGAACAAGTGCATGTCGAACATTTTAGTGGTAATCTGCAAAAAGCGGATATTTTGACAAAGGCATTACCTCGGGTTAAGTTCAGAGAAATGAGGAGTCTTGTCGGTGTGGAAGATCTAAACCAAGACGTCAACACTAAGGGGGAGATGTTGGTCTAGTGTTGACGACTCATCAAGAAAGAGACGTTGCAGCATGTGAACATGCGGACTTTTGAACTGCTTTGACCGAGAATGAAGGAAGACCTGGTTTAGTGGAAGTTAGTTTTTTTAATTTTTATTTAAGCTGCTAGTAGTCATCAGTTTTCATCATTCCAATAGTCAAAATCCTTTGTAATCGTTATCATAAGCTTTTAAGCATTTCACTGAAATAAAGATTACAGCCGACTATTTATTTGTTCCCTGTTTTCTTTGATCAATTTGCAACTGAATCTGAACCAAATCTAACAATGTTTTAGTTGGCATTCATTGACTACTACAAGTTGTAATCTGGTCCTAAACAACATGGTTTTTTGTTTGGAATGCAATTCAATATTGTGATGCCTAAGCGGAAGGCAAAGAAGGATGCTAAAGTTTGCATCATCTTAGTTTAATATTCAAGGTCTAATGTTGATACACATTTGCTGCTGAAAGAAAACACCCTTTGTTAATCAAAAAGTATATGCTTTTACTATATTTAAAGTTTTAATAAATGTAGTCTTGTGTTATGAAATGTAGAAAAAAGATAAATGTTAATTGATAAGATTTAGGGGTCTGTGACTAGCTGTGACTTGGGTGAGTCAGGTACAGCGAGTTCAACCACTGATGGTGGTGACTCTACTGATTTGCATCTTTTGACAATTTAATTATTATACACTGAATACTTTAGTTTGTAATTAGAGTATTGACTCTTAGGTAAGTACCATAGAGCTTGAAGGCAAGCTTGTCAAACAACAAATTTGGGTTATAGATTTATGTGTGAATTTATGAAAGTTCTTGTTTTTTATTAAGTTTTAATAACTTGACGGATTTGATCGCGGGAAGGATGGATTTATGTGTGAATTTATGAAAGTTCTTGGAATTTTCAATAGTCATTCTTATGTCTTATAACTATATCAGTTACTATGATTCACTTAGGGAGCGTTTGTTGGAAGGAATGGAATGGAATGGAATGGAATTGAAAACTAGTATAATTTTCAAGTAAATTTGTTTGAGTGGGTAATGAAATGTAAAACCCAAGGGAATGTTTCACCTCAAATTCCCTTGGATGTCAGATTCAAAATCCTTCCACCTAGAGAGGGAATTGAAATCCTACAACCAAGGGAATTTGAGGTGAAACATTCCCTTGGGTTTTACATTTCATTACTCACTCAAACATAATTTATATGAAAATTATACTAGTTTCTCAATTCCATTCCATTCCATTCCATTCTTTCCACCAACGCTCCCTTAGTTTTAATAAGTTGATTCATAAGTTTATGCATGGGAAATGCACTTTGACACTCTTAACCTTTTTTTTAAACTATTTGTATTTACCTATTAGAGACAAAACATATCTGGGATTGACCCATTTCACAAGTAAACGGGTCAAAACTACCACATATACTAGATTACAGTGTGATATGCTAAACCACTGTGTGGACTGGATCCAGATTTAAGACAGAAAAGAAGCATTATGCCCATGAGATTATTTTATTTTATGTTTAATGCATATTATTAGCTCATGTTTCATATTAGAGTAGTATGTAATTTATGTTGTTGTATGTTGTTACAAAGAGTCCTCTCTCAATAGTAAGGTTTTCTTCCCTCGACTTTTATCCCTTGGTTCCTTTATTTCATGTTTTGTTAATATGTTAATTTGTTATCAATTTTCTCTTCAATTTTATGGATGGGTTTGAATCCTTTTTGTAGTAAATATTTTAGAATCCAGTGTTGTTTAGCTATAAAACGAAGTAGTTTTTATTATTTGTTTAAGTATGTTTAGTTTATAATGATTTGTGTAACAATTACTGGGGATTCATGGAACACACTGGAAGAATGAAATTAAGATTTAAGAGTAGTATATCTTCATTCAACTTATCAACTTCAGCCACTGGACAAGGAATAAGAGAAGTGTTATCATCTAATGCATTAGTGGTAAGATAAAGAGAAATTAAGAGGCATTGTGATTGTTTTTTTTTCATGATAAATGTTATTGTTCATGATTCTTTTAACCACTATTTTATAGTATTTTAAGTTTCTTTTCTTTATTTTGATGCTTGCAGGGTTCAAGAACATATGTATATTCTCATGACAAATCATCATATGTGAGTTGATGCTTACAGCATTGTATGTAATTTTTTTTGTTGTAGCTATGTGGAAAATTTAGCATGACGGAAACAAAAGAACAAACATACAAATCCTGAAATTCATTATTATATTGCTTGAATAGTTTGTTCGTGTGGACTTTAGTTTTGCAATATTTGAACATAAAGGGTGTCGTTTAGGTTTTATTTGGTATAGCACACGTTTTCAACTTTGATATTGATGTTATTTACTGATTTGAATACTACTTTAACTTTAATATCACTAAGCTAGGGAATTTAACTAACACCACCGTATTTGTGGAGAATTAACTAACATCACAGTAGTGGGAGGGTGTACCGGTACCCCCCCAGGGGTGCAATGAAGCTTATGCATCCGTGATATGTACTCATTAAGTTTATACCTATTGATGCTTTTGCTTTCGCAATTGGAGTAGTAAAGTTATCGCATGTATGTTATGATGATTCAAAAATTTGTTTTATATGTTATATGTTTATTTAATTTATTCAATTATATTAATGATCTTCATTGATACTTTTTTTTCCTTCTGTTATAGGATGCAGATTTGGTAGAAGCATGTTGTTTTGAGTAGGATTTGTTATGAACATTTTTAGATTGAATATCACAATCTTGTGTTACCTTTTCTAGACCATAACTTTGTTGACGTTGTTGATGATGTTTGTCTTGGGATTCTTAACTTGATGAATCCTTTTGTCTCTATATGACTCTTTATTTTGATGCATGCTTTTCAATTTAATATTAATCTTAAGATCATATGACACATCTTCATATATAAAACACTTTTTGTATGCCTTAATTGTCTTTATACTAATACGTTAATAGTGTTATTGTTTATAATTTAAGAAGAGATAGTTATTACATTATAACATGAAACCTCCCCGCCACCGAACTAGTATAAAACTAGTTGAAGTTGGTGATTTGTGCGGTTGAAAGTGAAGGAGCAACGCTTTACCCAGAACCAGCCCTCCACAATACAGGTTGTACTACCTTGGTTAGAACCCGTCAGCCACAATGGCGGTTAGTCAGAACCCGCCAGCCCCAATGGTGTTTGTACTTCCCCTATCAGAACCCGTCGACCCCAATGGTGGGTACTCAGAATCTGCCGGCCGATATGGCGGGTACTCAGAATCTGCCGGCCGCAATGACGGGTACTCGGAACACGATGCAACCTTCCTGAAACCGCTGCAGAACCCACCGACCACAATGACGGGTACCCTTATTTTCCAATTCTTTTAAGAGAAACCTCCATGTCAACAATTTCTTTAAAATTCACCTATTTTTAAAAAAAATCAATTGATATCGTCGGAATGTATCGACAATTATCAATAGGTAAGTTGCAAAAGGATTCTGATGATATTCCTTGCAAAGGGCATTGTGGCCTTAATGGGCCCTCTAATGTGTGGGTTGGTATTTTGTTACACATAGTTATTTATGCATAGTTCAAGAGGTGCACATACGAACCGGGTCCCCGACTCGAACCAGAAACCCGACCCGGAACCAAACCGGGTTCAACCGGGAATAGACCAACCTGGTTCCAACCCGGGAAAAACTGACGGTTTGGGACCGGTTTCTAATAGTTTCACCCAAACCGGTTTGGAACCGGTTTTTATCCAACCCTGTTCAGGAAGCGGTCCAAAAAACGGTTTGAAACCGGTTTCGACCGTTAAAAAAAATGTTTCAAACGGTAATATAGCCGTTTGAAGCTTTTTTACCGTTTTTTAAGGTTTTTTGACTATTTTGCCCTTATATGATAGTATAAATAGCTAGTAGGTGTAATAGTTTAGTCACAACACTCAAAAGCTCAAAAACGTGCTTAAAAACGTAAAAAAGCTCTCTCACTTGCTCTACTTTCTAGTTTCTACTCTCTTGAATTATATAATATGGCTTCTGAAGCATCCGTTCCACTGGTGGATCCTCAAGTGTCGCTACCATTGTAAGAATTTGACCGACAAACGAGAAACCAAGAGATTTGGTGTAATTATGACTTATACGAAATATCAAATGGTCAAAATAAGCTCGATGCAACGCTTGTGGTTCGTTTTTCAAGTTTGATTCAAACTCGACTTTAAGAATCCATATGACCAATGGTGCAAGACTTTAAAAGTACACCGAGTTAAGGCCAAACATCAATCGGAACCGATGGTGATATATGGAACTTTGACGTAGATATGATTCGAGATAGAATGGAAAAGTTTGTAATTCAAGAAGGATTACTGTTCGACCCTTCGACAACCCTCGGTTAACAAGATTGATTCAAGAAACTCTTCAACCGCGTTACACTCTGTAATTCATACCACTCTTATACGTGATAGTTTAAAACTTTGGAAACAAGCAAAAAATGATTTAAAAGTTTTATTTGAAAATTTACCAATCGGTGTGAACTTAACTACCGATGTTTGGTCCGTCCACACGGTTTACCAAAATCGTACCTTTGCGTCATCGCCCATTGGATAATCCAAATTCGTGGCAAATGATGAACGTATGATTACGTTTGAATTATTATAATCTATTTTAAATTTTAGATTTTGTAATCAAATATAAATTAAAAAATAAAATTTTCTCAATGTCATTTGATAACGCCTCGAACAACACATCCTATAAAGTGGTTGTGACGGCGAATTTTTTATTCAAGATGTGTTGCACATATTATTAATTTAGTTTGCAAGATGGTTTTGGCGTTCGTGAAGTTGAAGATTTCAAAACGTCTTTCAAAAATGTTACGTGACAATTTTAACACTAGTAGAAAAGATATGTTTATTATAGAAAAATGTCACGATACAAACTCCATTTGTTTAGGACCAATGGGATGTCCCGACTAGATGGAATTCAACTTCGAAAATGTTTAATAGTGTTTAGGACCAAACTCCATTTGTTCAACTCCTCGATTTCTCTTATCGCTATTCCACCAGGTAAGCGCCCTTTGTTGGAACATACTATTGCATAACGAACTTTGAGTGCCTCGGACACTCACAATTGACAAAAGTGTTCTCCATGCTCTCGAACCACTCAAGAAGACCAGTGGCTCCTTCCTTGCCACTATATCTAGTGGGCTTACAAGAGCTAAAGTGCTTGAAGGTACAGGTTTGGTTATTACGCCCTTGGTTTGTGTTGTTTTCCCCTTGACCATTTCCATTGTTGCTTGAATTGGTCATCAAAGGTGCTATTGAGTTCAGCAACCATGGTCGGGATAACGGCAGCCATTTGTCGAGCAATCATGGCGGCTAGCTTGCGGTCGGAACTTCCACGCTTTCCATGGTGACGAGACATGCTGGATATACAAAATGAGTTAGACACGGAATGAGAATAACAAAGGATAGTAATTTAAAAAGAGTAAGGCAAGAGTTGTAAGGCACATGGGATGGTTCCATTTGGTAACGCATTACCATTTGGAAACGTTGACACGTCAAGGTAAATTGACCCATTTGCCTTAGAAACTTGTGTATGTGACCATAGTTTATCACTCATCCCAGAAATCCCCAGGTAAGCATAACTAGTCCCGTACTTTTATGCGAAATGCTTACCTTAGCCCGAAGGCTTTTTGCCCGGAAAATCAGAATCCAAGTGTCTATGTGTCACACAAATTTCTTAGGTTCATGAAATCAAAACCTTGATGAGATTTTCAAAGATTAGACATAGAGTCTAAGGAATTAAAACCAATAATAATAAGTGTAGATTCCACACGTCTCGAGAAAAAGTTTTGGAAAGTTTCATTTGTCGGGGAGAATCAAGGAGTCAAAGATAATTTAGGGGAGACAAGTAGCAAAGTTTAAAACATTACAAGGCAATCCTACGCTAAGGCATCAAGTTGCACATAAGAAGACATAGCATTAGTAGCATGCAAACCATATATATATTTACAAGAATATAATATTATTCTATAAGGTTCATGCATAAACTATAGTCTAGGTCATCATTTCCTATAACCTAAATCCCTATAGTTATGGACTCTGATACCAATCTGTCAAACCCCAACCTTGACGGCGGAATCGTCGAGATGTGAGAGTTAAGATTGTTCACAACCACATAAAGCTATCTTTAAATGAAATAATATTATCATAAGTTTCAATGTAAATACATCCATAAGTCTTAACATGAAATAAGTCCAAAACATAAGACAAAAATCCAAAGCTTTTTTTCTTTAATCTAGGTCCAAACCCTAGTTTTATGTAAACTTCAAAAGATGACCTCACATTTGCGTGTTTTCCTGAAACATGTTAAAAATAAAGGGTCAACTATAAAGTTGGTGAGTTTCCAGGGTTCCATATACATAATATATCAAAGGTTACAAGTAGCAATTCATGTCATCGGTTATGAGTTAGCAAGTTATAGAACACATATAGCTACAATCAAACCTCGACTTGATTACAAGTATATATGATTGGCTAAGTGTATTTGTTTCCCATGAAACAAGTCATACGTCATCAAGAGTCGGCAAACATCGACTTTAGCACCAAATAGGCTTGTCAGGCCCAATGATCTAAGACGTCGCCAGGCTAGCAATAGTTAATGATTGTAAACAAAATATGTATCTCATATAAGACTTACAATAACACAAATAACCATGACAAAATATAAGTAGAATTGCAAGTGCATTACAAAAATAAATTGTTTACAATGTAAGTTAAATGAGTAACATGTTTTACCCCAACAACGGTGTGAAATAATATAAAATGGGGCAAGGAAACTCACATGGCAAATAAGTATATGAATGACGATTATAAGAATAATAGACGACGTTCCAATGTAAACCTTCACGAGATACCTAAGAATATATATATATATAGATATATCTATATATATATATAATATATATATATATATATATATATATATATATATTACAAGATTTAGTTTAATTAATAAGCTTAACGTTTTAATGGGAATTAGGGTTTCAATAAAAATTTTGGGTTTATAAATAAGATTAGTTATCGAAATCATATATACTTTAATACAATGAAAGAAAACTTAATCAATCAATTTATAATAATTTATAAATTATAAGAAATTAATCCTTATAATGATTAATTACAAATATAAATAAAATTTTATAATTAACATAATTAATGTATAATTAAAGATAACGTAATGACTAATAATAATTTAGTGATTTCAACTATTAAAGTTTATTTTTATAAAAAAACTAATTATAATTTTGTTAATATATTTATATAAAAATTGTTAAGGTGTTTAAAGAAATAAATTTACAGAAATAATTAGATAACTTTTAAAATAAAGAAAGTTTATAAACTGATTTTTATAATTTTTAGAAATTTTATGTATTTTTTTAAAGCCCAAAACCTTTTAAAAAAATGCTGAGGATGCTCGGGTTCGAACCCGGGACCTCACGGTGGGGGTGCAAGTGACTAACCAGTGAACCAGGGCCGCGGCCTTGGTTTACTTTGGTTTAAAATGTTTTAAACCCAAATTAGGTTTCCCCCAATCCTCAAGAACCCTAGTTTGATCTTATCCAAATCAATACCAATTCGAATATGTTAACGATTATAATCATGGGGCTTTTGATTCCCATGTAAAAACTAGTGTATGTAGGTGTTTAATTCACCTTATTTAAAGTTAAAACAATGAGAAACGATGAAGACAGGTCGCGGCTATGCAAGAATCGGTTCAAGTGGCAAACATTGATGAAACCCAAATTCGTTGTACGGAAAGCGTCCGAAGGACTTGGTGGATGAAAACTCTCTGTCAATTGTTGTTTATGATGTTTTGAAGGTAGGTGTTGATTAGGTTGCAGGTTTGCGACAGAGAGGAGAATCGAAGGTATGGTTTGGTATGTTTCAGGAGGAATTGGAAATGGTAGTCGATTAGAGATAGATAGAAGTTGATCTTGTTGAATTAATTGAGTTATTATTGTGGGTTTAAGGCTCGAACGGCTATAGAGTTTAAGGGTGACCGGTTACTCGATTGATTGGAATCCAAACCGTTGTTTACTCAATTAAAGCTTATAAATGGGTTCGAATCGTGTTCAAGAAGCGATTGGAAACGATTTTGGATGTAAAATGACCTCAGAAAATAGATATTAAGGTGGCCGGAGCCGCGGCCGGAGGTGGCCGAGGTGGCCGGAGGCTCGGCCGGAAAAACAGGGATTGGGGGTTTTGGTTTGGGATTTGATTAATTTACACAAATGGTCCCTGTTGTTTCAATAGTTAACATTTTATGCCCAAATTTAATATTAAGTTCTTAAATTGCAATAAACCCCTAAACTTTATTTAATTTAAGTTCTAACCATTTTAAGTTTAAAATTTTTTTTTATAAATTATTATTATTATTATATTATTATTATTATTTATTATTATTTATTATTATTATTATTATTACTACTACTATTATTATTATCACTATTATTTTAGTTATTATTATTATTACTTTATTATTATTATTATTTGTTGTTGTTGTTATTTATTATTTATTATTAGCATAGTAGTAATATCATTATTATTTATTATTATGTTCAATTTAATAATAAATTATTTACTTCCATTAAAGAATTAAAGACAAACTAAGAATAAGCATAAACAAGTCCTCAAAGTTTCGTAATTGACATAGATGGTCCTTACAAGAATTTAAAGAGGTTATCTTATATTTAAACGAAAATACGAGATGTTACAGTATCCCCAACTTAAAAGAATTTCGTCCCGAAATTAAGAATGAACTATACAAATAAAAACGGGTATTTCTTCTTCATGTGCTCCTCACGTTCCAAGTAAATTTAGCGTCACGCTTATTTTCCCAGCGTACCTTGACGGTTGGGGTAGTGGTGGTTCTAGTTTTCTTCATAATGCGATCCATGATTTCAACGGGTTTCTCAACAAAGTGTAATGACTCGTCGATCTGGATGTCATCCATGGAACGTGCAGACTCTCGTCAGCCAAACACTTACTCAAATTTGAGACATGGAAAACAGGATGAACTCCACTTTGGTCGAAGGTAATTCCAGTTTGTAACCACTTTCCCTATCCTTTCAGAATCTTGAAAGGTCTATAATCTTGGAGACAATTTACCCTTCTTCCAAAGCGAACCACGCCCTTCCATGATGAGACTTAAGAAGAACCATCTCCCCAACTTGGAACTCCAATGGCTTGCGTCACTTATCGGCATAGCTCTTTTGCCGACTTCTTGCCACTTCAAGATTCTTGCGAATTATAGAGACTTTATCGATCGTTTCTTGTATGAGTTCAGGACCAGTGATGAAGTTTTCACCAATTCGTCCAGCAGATCGGCGAACGACATTTACGACCATAAAGCGCTTCGAACGGTGCCATCTTGATGCTCGAGTGGACTATTGTTATACGAAAATTCTGCGAGCGGTAAATGCGTATCCCAATCACCACCAAAGTCAAGGACACAAAGACGTAGCAAATCCCCAAGGTTTGGATGGTTCGCTCGGTTTGACCTTCAGTTTGGGGACGGTAAGCCGTGCTTAGATCCAGTTGAGTACCCAAGAGTTCTTTCATAGACGACCAAAAGTGCGAAGTGAAACGAGCGTCTTGGTCGGATATGATATGCAGAGGTACTCCATGACGACTTACAATTTCATCAACGTATATACGAGCCAACTGATGTCTTGTAAGTGTCCTATGGGTATAAATGTGCCGACTTGGTCAATCGGCGACGATCACCCATATGCTATCATGTCCACGGGAGGTTCGGGGTAGCTTAGTTTATGAAGTCCATATATATGTTCCCATTTCCAATAGGAATCTCGGGTGTTCAAGTAATCCACTTGGACGTTGAGTTCAGCTTTTACCTCTTCGTACACTGAGGCACTTAGCTACATAATTCTCTATGTCTTTCTTCATTCCAGGCCACCGATATTGACCACGCAGGTCCATGTACATCTTATCGGAGCAGGATGAATAGAATAACAGTTTGATGAGCTTCGTTCATGACAAAGGTGCGAAGATTATCATAATTTGGAACCCAAATTCGATTTGCGAAATACATCAACCATTAGGTTTCGTCTCCAGTTGAGTTAGAAGGTTATGCTCCAGTTCATCTTCATTCTTCCTTCTTATTGACCGCTTGTTGTGCCTCAATGATAGACTCTCGATGTCACTACCTATTCTCAAGTTTTGTAGCAGTACGGTAGTCTCGTTGACATCCAGTCGTATCTCGGTATCGAATTCTCTCAAAGTATCAAACCATTGTCGTCGATCACGAATTTCTTGAACCGAGATCATCTGTTATGGACTTTACGACTTAGGGCATCGGCTACGACATTTGCCTTCCTAGGGTGGTAGCGAATGTCACAGTCATAATCACTAATCACTCAAACCCAACGACGTTTGTCTATATTGAGATCTTTTTTATTAAAAACGTGTTGAAGGCTTTTGTGATCGGTGTAGACTAATGCCTCCAAATCTTTAAGGCAAAAACCACAGCACCAAGTTCAAGATCGTGTGTCGTGTAATTCACCTCATAGACCTTAATTGTCTTGATGCATACGCTGTGACCTTTCCTCGTTGTATAAGAACACAACCAAGGCCTTGTTTGGACGCATCACAATACACAGTGAAATCATCGTTTCCATCAGGTAGAGTCAAGATAGGAGCATTGCACAACTTGTGCTTTAACGCCTCAAAAGCTTCTTCTTACTTGGCCCCACCCACTCCATGGTTTATTCTTTTGTGTCAAGGAAGTGAGCGGCTTCGCGATCCTTGAAAAGTTGGCAATGAATCGCCGGTAATAACCAGCAAGACCAAGGAAAGAACGAATTTCGTTGGAGTTGTGGGAACACACCATTCTTCATAGCTTCCACCTTTGCAGGGTCAACGTGAATTCCTTGGCTATTCACCTCGTCCTAGAAATTGAACTTCCTCGAGCCAATATTCATATTTTGAGAACTTCGCGTACAGTTGTTTTTTCTTCAAGTTCAAGAACTTGTCGCAAGTGAAGTTCATGATTGGTATTGGACTTGGAATAGATGAGTATGTCATCAATGAAGACGATCACAAACTTGACCAGATAAGGCTTGCATACTCGATTCATGAGATCCATGAAAACGCAGGAGCATTTGTTAAACCAAAAGGCATAACCATAACTCATAATGCCCATATCGAATACAGAATGCAGTCTTTGGGTATCATTGTCATGGACTCGCATTGATGATAACCAAATGTAAATCGATCTTCGAGAATATAGCAGCTCCTTGAAGTTGATCAAATATGTCATCGATACGAGGAGAAGAGGATAGCGTTCTTGATGGTAAGCTTGTTAAGCTCACAATAGTCGATGCACATACGAAACGACCGATCTTTCTTCTTTACGATAGAACAGGTGCACCCCAAGCTAAGAGCTAGGTCGAATGAAGCCCTTCTCGATAGTTCTTGAAGTTGACTAGAAGTTCTTGCATTTTCGATGGTGCAAGTCGATTGGTGACTTAGTCACGGGGTTTGCTCCCGGAATCAATCGATTTTAAATTCGACTTCACGCACGAGAGGTAGACCACTAAGGTCATCAGGAAATACTTCAGGAAAGTCTCGTACAATCGGGCATCCTTAAGATCTTTCCCTTTGACTTTTGTGTTGACCACGTAAGCCAAGAAAGCCATATAGTTCTTACTTAGACACTTTCGGGCTTGGGTGCACGACATGAGTTTTGAGTCCTTTGGAGGATTTTTCACTGACACTTTCATGTATCCCCAGAAGGTAATGGTATACGAGTGCACTTTTCGAAACAAATTATCTCGCATGGTGTTTGGCTAACAATCCCATACCAATGATGACGTCAAAACTTCCAAGTTTCATAGGGATAAGATCGATAGGAAATCGTGCGTGTCAAGACTTAGATACAATCATGAATATAACATCAATGGTGATCGGTTCTCCATCGGCGACTTCAACGGTGAGAGGTCTTTCTAGTTTCGTATGTGGCTTAGCAATAATGGGTTCAAACTCTAACGAACCAAAACTCTTATCAGCTCCAGAGTCAAACAGAACGTAGGCATAAGTATTATTAATAAGGAACATACCTGTTCAATTTTAAAGGTATTTAACGATACAGTTAACGCATGAAAAGTCTTAGGTCATAAAGTTAAGGGTAAGTTAACATACCATTCACCACATCATTGTTTGCTTGTGCTTGATTTGCATTGATGTTGAAAGCACGTCCTCGGGCTTGTGGAACTTACCCACAAGACGAGGGCATTGTGGGCGAAAATGACCAGTCCCCCAGTTGTAGCAAACACGGTTCGTTACCATCATGGCGTTATTAGGTGCACGGTGACAAGTCGCCACCAAATGACCATATTTACCGTATAAGGTACAGATGCGGCACGGAGCGTTCCCCGGATGATTATACCTACAGATGTTACACATAGGCTGAGGATCAGCATAGGCCCTAGCCATAGGCACTTGAGCCACAGGTGCGGACGCAGGTACAATTTTCTTTGAGGTGGTTTGGGTGCAGCCACAGCTTAGTTGCGCGCCGGTGTGAACATGCGCTTTTTGTTGTTGTTGTTGTTGTAAGACGGTTCAGCTTTGGTCTCCTTAACAGCTTCAGTAGCCGTCTTTTCCACCTTCTTTGCACCCTTCATAGACATGGTGCCCGTTAATATGATTCTCGTGAGTTTGAGCGATGATGGTGATGGCTTCTTCCAAGGTTGTGGGTCGGCTACCCACCACAGCATCTTGAATTTGGGGTGGTACACCCTTGATGAACTTCTCCATATTGCGAGGGACAGTGTCAACCATATGGGGCAACAGTATACTCAACTCATGATGCATAGTTGAGTAAGCCAAATGGTCGCCACCATCTTGTTTTCAGGTTCCAAAATTCCTCCTCCGGTTTTTGTAGCTCACTCCTCGGGCAGAACTTTGCAATGGCAGTGTTCTTAAACTCATCCCAAGTGAGTGCCAACACAGCATCAGCTCCTTGATTTCTGTTCTCGCTATTCCACAAGTAAGCGCCCTTTGTTGGAACATACTAGTGGCATAACAACTTTAAGTGCCTCGGGACACTCATAATTGACAAAAGTGTTCTCCATGCTCTCGAACCACTCAAGAAGACCAGTGGCTCCTTCCTTGCCACTATAGCTAGTGGGCTTACAAGAGCTAAAGTGCTTGAAGGTACAGGTTTGGTTATTACGCCCTGGTTCATGCTGTTTTCCCCCCTTGACCATTTCCATTGTTGCTTGAATTGGTCATCAAGGTGCTATTGAGTTCAGCAACCATTGTCGGGATAACGGCAGCCATTTGTCAAACAATCATGGCGGCTAGCTTGCGGTCGGAACATCCACGCTTTCCATGGTGACGAGACATGCTGGATATACAAATGAGTTAGACACGGGAATGAGAATAACAAAGAACAGCAATTTAAACAAGAGTAAGGCAAGAGTTGTAAGGCACATGGAATGGTTCTATTTGGTAACGCATTACCATTTGAAACGTTGACACGTCAAGGTAAATTGACCCATTTGCCTTAGAAACTTTATGTATGACCATAGTTTATCACTCATCCCAGAAATCCCCAGGTAAGCATAACTAGTCCTGTAGGATTTATGCAAAATGCTTACCTTAGCCCGAGGCTTTTTGCCAGGAAAACCAGAATACAGGTCTCTATGTGTCACACAAATTTCTTAGGTTCATGAAATCAAAACCTTGATGAGATTTTCAAAATTAGACATAGAGTCTAAGGAATTAAACCAACAATAATAAGTGTAGATTCCACACATCATCGAGTATAAGTTTAGGAAAGTTTCAATTGTCGGGGAAAATCAAAGAATCAAAGATAAGTTTAGGGAAACAAGTAGCAAAGTTTAAACATTTACAAGGCAATCCTATGCTAAGGCATCAAGTTCACATAAGAAGGCATAGCATTATGTAGCATGCAAACCATATATATATTACAAGAATATAAATATTATTCATATAGGTTCATGTATAAACTATAATAAGTCACCATTTCCTATAACCTAAATCGCTATAGTTATGGGCTCTGATACCAATCTGTCACACCCCAACCATGACGGCGGAATCGTCGAGATGTGAGGGTTAAGATTGCTCACAACCACATAAAGCTATCTTTAATGAAAATAATATTATCATAAGTTTAATGCAAATACATCCATAGTCTTAACATGAAATAAGTCCCAAACATAAACAAAATAATCCAATGCTTTTTATTCTTTAATCTAGGTCCAAACCCTAGTTTTATGCAAACTTCAAAAGATGACCACACACTTGCGCGTTTCCTGAAACATATTAAAAATAAAGGGTCAACTATAAAGTTGGTGAGTTTCCAAGGGTTTCCATACATAATATATCAAAGGTTACAAGTAGCAATTCATGTCATCGGTTATGAGTTAGCAAGTTTATAGAACACATATAGCTACAATCAAACCTCAATTTGCTTACAAGTTTATATGATTGGCTAAGTGTATTTGGTTCCCATGATGAACAAGTCATACCTCATCAGGAGCCGCAATATATCGGCTTTAGCACCAAATAGGCTTGTCAGGCCCAAAAATCTAAGACGTCGTCAGGCTAGCAATAGTTAATGATTGTAAACAAAATATGTATCTCATATAAGACTTACAATAACACAAATAACCATGACAAAATATAAGTATGAATTGCAAGTGCATTACAAGAATAAATTGTTTACAAGTATAAGTTAAATATGTAACATGTTTCACCCCAAAAACGGTGTGAAATAATATAAAATAGGGCAAGGAAACTCACATGACAAATAAGTATATGAATGACGATTAATAAGAATAATAGGCGACGTTTCAATGTAAACCTTCACGAGATACGTAAGAATATATATTATATATATATATATATAGATATATATATATATATTATATATATATTTACAAGATTTAAGTTTAATTAATAAGCTTAACGTTTTAACGGGAACTAGGGTTTCAATAAGAATTGGGGTTTTTATAAATAAGATTAGTTATAGAAATCATATATACTTTAATACAATGAAAGAAAACTTAATCAATCCTTTTATAATAATTTATGAAATATCAGAATTAAATCCTTATAATGATTAAATTATAAAATATAATAAAAATTTTATAATTAACATAATTAATGTATTTAAAGATAACGTAATAACTAATAATAATTTAGTGATTTCACTATTTAAAGTTTATTTTTATAAAAATAAACTAATTATAACATTTGTTTATAATATTTTATATAAAATTGTTAAGGTGTTTAAAGAAATAAATTTACAGAAAATATTAGATAACTTTTAAACCAACAAAGTTTATAAAAATGTTTTTATAATTTTTAGAAATTTTATGTAATTTTTTTAAAGCCTAAAAAGCTTTTAAAAAAAAATGATGAGGATGCCCGGTTCGAACCCGGGACCTCACGGTGGGGTTCAGGTGACTAACCAGTGAACCAGGGCCGCGACCTTGGTTTACTTTGGTTTTAAAATGTTTCAAACCTAAATTAGGAGGTTTCCCCTAATCCTCAAGAACCCTAGTTTGATCTTGATCCAAATCAATACCAATTCGAACATGTTAACGATTATAATCATGGGGCTTTTGATCCCCATGTAAAAACGAGTGTATGTAGGTGTTAATTCACCTTATTTGAAGTTAAAACAATGAGAAACGATGAAGAATAGGTCGCGGCTATGCAAGAATCGGTTAAGTGGCAAACATTGATGAAACCCAAATTCGTTGTACGAAAGCTTCCTAAGGACTTGGTGGATGAAAACTCTCTGTCAATTGTTGTTTATGATGTTTTGAAGGTAGGTGTTGATTAGGTTGCAGGTTTGCGACAGAGAGGAGAATCGAAGGTATGGTTTTGGTATGTTTCAGGAGGAATTGAAAATGTAGTCGATTAGAGATAGATAGAAGTTTGATCTTGTTGAATTAATTGAGTTATTATTGGTGTTTAAGGCTCGAACGGCTATAGAGTTTAAGGTGACCGGTTACTCGATTGATTGGAATCCATAACCGTTGTTTAACTCGATTAAAGCTTATAAATGGGTTCGAATCGTGTTCAAGAAGCGATTGGAAACGATTTTGGATGTAAAATGACCTCAGAAAATAGGTATTGAGGTGGCCGGAGCCGCGGCCGGAGGTGGCCGGAGGCTCGGCTGAAAAACAGGGATTGGGGGGGTTTTGGTTTGGGATTTGATTAATTTACACAAATGGTCCCTGTTGTTTCAATAGTTAACATTTTTTGCCCAAACTTTAATATTAAAGTTCTTAAATTGACAATAACCCCCTAAACTTATTTACTTTAAGTTCTAACCATTTTTAAGTTTAATATATTTTTTTATAAATTATTATTATTATTATAACTTTATTTACTTTAAGTTCTAACCATTTTTAAGTTTAAATATATTTTTTTATAAATTATTATTATATTATTATTATTTTATTATTATTATTATTATTATTATTACTATTATTATTATTTTATTATCACTATTATTTTAGTTATTATATTATTATTATTATTATTATTGTTATTTATTATTTATTATTATTATTATTATTATTATTATTATTGTTATTTATTATTATTATTATTAGCAGTAGTAGTATATCATTATTATTTATTATTATGTTCAATTTAATAATTAAATTATTTACATCCAAATTAAAGAATTAAAGACAAACTAAGAATAAGCATAAATAAGTCCTCAAAGTTTCGTAAATGACATAGATGGTCGTTACAAGAATTTAACGAGGTTAACTTATATTTAACGAAAATACGAGATGTTACACTATGGCCCGTGATTTACTAACCATCCAAGCTTCCACGGTAGCTTCGGTGTCTGTATTTTCTTTTAGTGGCACTGTTTTATCGATAGAAAAAAAAGATAACTCCAACAGCGGTAGAGATGTGTATTTGTTTAAAAGAACACTTAAATGTGGCCGAACAAATAAAAGATAAATCAAACCTTGAAGAAGAAATACACAACAAGAAGTATAAACCGGACGATCGTGACCACTCTCCGACGAAGAACTCGCTTATGATTTGTCTCAACGCATTGGCACACAAACCGACGAAGACGATTAAATTTAAAAACTTGTATTCGCAAGATGTATCTTTTGTTTTGTTTAAAAATATATATAAGTGTTTATTTTTAAGTTTATTTTTAATGTATTTTATAAAGAAAAACCACTCAATAAAAATATATTTGTAGTTGTTTTAACTAATCTACTTTTAATTAAATGTACACTTTAATTATTATTTATTAAAATTAAAAAAACGGTCTTATGTAACCGTTTTTGGACTCGAACCGTTTGGAATCGAGCCGTACAGGTTCCAACCGGGTTGGGTTTTATTGGCCCGAAACCGGTTTCGGACCCATCCGGTTCTTGGTCAAAACCGTCCCACAATCGTTGACCTGAACCCGGTTCGGTTCGAACCCGAACTGGTTCGGGAAAAAAACCGGTTTGCGCACCTCTAATTCCATGTTTTTATTCTCAATAGTTTTCACGCAATCAATCATCAATGTCAATGTTTTTACTCCGGCTCCAATACACTCGTCTTGCTCCTAAACCACGAACCGAACGATCGAAATAATGTGTAACATTGGCAGATGCACTCCACAAAAATATAATAAGTAATAACAAACTCAATCCATAATTAACCTTGTGACATAGTGACATTGATGATATTACTCCACAACTAAGTTTTTGGTTCGTATCCGTAGAAGTGAACTTTAATTAGATGATGTTTAGGGGTAAAAGTTTTTGTTAAAAAAATAGAACATGGCCGAAAAAAGACATAACTATTTAAGTATTGAGATTTGAACTCAAAGGCATATGGTGTGTTTGTTGTTATTGAATTAAAAACTTGATGATTACGGAACAAATAAGATATTGCAGGAATCCAAGTAGGTGTATAGGGAATCAAAAGGTCAAAGATGTAAAAAATTATTTTATTTTGTGGCAGGAAATTATTGAACCTATTCAGTTTGATCGACGAGTCCGGAAGCTAAAGTTTAAAGTAAAGATGGTACTAACAGAATATGTATATTTACAAAATATTCATCACATGTAATCAGTCTTTTATTTAAAAATATTTTTAGCCTCATTCGTATCCACTCCTAAAATAGGAGATTGGTTTGTAATTATTTATAGGCATTGTATTGAAATGAAAAGCAACTATTTCAATTATCTCTTTCATGGTATTATAAGCATCTTCCAGATCCTATCAATCTCCTTTCTTCCTCACCCTCTGTTCGATATATTTTTTTCTCCCAAACCCCATGGATTCAAAGCTCCATCCAGCCATCACTGTTAGCAATATTAAGAATTTCATTCCTATTACCCTCACTATGGACTCCGGCAAATTCTCCTCATGGTCGGAACTCTTTAAAATACATTGTCGGGCGTTTCTCGTTATCGATCATCTCTCCCCTAAACCAACCGAAGCCACCTCTTCCGCTACTAAACAGCCCGACAAAGACAATGACAAAACCCCGCACGCCGAGCACTTGTGGGAAAGAATCGATGCCATAGTCCTTCAATGGATCTATGGAACCATCTCCACCGACCTCCTAGAAACGATAAACCAAACACGATGGCGTATGATGCTTGGACCGCTCTATCCAACCTTTTCAAGATAACAAAATGATAGGTTTATGGAGAAAACCTACAAACTCCCAAGAATTCAAGATGAAGAGATGGCTAGAAAAGATAAATGTTTCTTCAAATTTTCCTCCCCATTTTCTTAAAATGACAAAGCCTTTTATAGGCATACAAATATAGAATAATATAAACATGTAGAGAATATAGGCGAACATGGACCTAATGAGACTACCCACTAATTCACTACTTTACTAACAAAGAGATTAACAAACTAAAAAAAAAAAACCAACAACATGCATGCAGCGTGGGTAATGATGATCATGAGGTTGATTGGTGCGTATCACAAAACCACCTGTGCCGTTCAACAGAAGCAAAAGTTTGCTAACACCCGACTTGCGGATTTCCCGAATGCATCAGCCTACTGCCAAGCACTCAAAATGATAGCCGATCAATTGGCTAATGTCGACGCCACAATTGATAATAACTCACTGGTCATTCAATTAATTATGGGTCTCACCGAACAATATGAAGGAATCGCCACCATCATGCAGCAGACGAAACCTCTTCCTGAATTCTACGAGGCCAGATCGAAGCTACTGAAAGAGGAGACTCGCAATTCGGCGCAAACCATGGCAGCCGCGAACACCGCCTGTCAAGCTCTACACGTCGCCGGTCAAATCGCCACCAGTCCAGCTCAAGATTCTCATCAACCTCACCATGACACTAACACCAACGGCTACTATGATCGCAACCATGGCAGAGGTCGCACCCTTGGACGTGGCCGGGGTCGCTCAAACGGAAACAAAGGTCGAAGTGCATCTGGGTTCTACCAACTCCTGCACTGAATACTTTTGGGTCTCCATAATATCCACAGATATGGGCCGACCCAGTCTCACAATTTCAAAATTGGTCACAGTGGACCCCTAATCCTTTTTGTCCATATCCAACTTCCTCTAGGCCCAACAACCATATAGGACAACAGGGTACAGGATGTCTCAGACCAAGGCCCACGCAGGCGTTCCACACCAACTACATTCCGACCGACATTGATCAAGCTCTATATACAATGTCTCTCAACCCTCTGGATCAAAATTGGTACATGGATACCGGGCGACCATTCACATGGCGAACACTCCGAGTAATTTTAAATCTTTTTTTAATAACGGCATTTTACGAAACATAATAGTTGGAAATGGCACAACCATTCCCGTAAATGGGCAAGGTAACCAAACATTAAAACCACCATTTCCACTACTTCACTTAAATGAAGTCCTTTTGGCACCCAAATTAATTAAAAACTTACTTTCAGTTCGTCGGCTAACAACCGACAATTGGATTTCTATTGAGTTTGACCCATTTGGCTTTCTTGTGAAGGACTTCAAGACCCGAATCCCTATCCTACGAAGCAATAGCAGTGGCGACCTATACCCTCTTCTCGTATCTAGCAACACCCATGTTACATCTCCCTCAACATTTACCGCCATTTCTCATCAACTTTGGTACCAACGGCTTGATTACCCGGACCCATCTTTATTGCATTCTCTTAAAAATTCATGTCCTATAAATTATGAAAAATTCAATAAAAATCTTTATCAATATTGTGTATTTGTGAAATGTACTAGATTACCATTCATTGGTTCTCATACATACACATCTCTACCATTTGACATTATACAGAGTGACCTTTGGACATCCCCGGTCTTAAGAATCGGGGACACCGATACTACATACTTTTCTTGGATGACAAAACCAATTTTCTATGGACATACCCATTAAGCAATAAATCAAATATGTACAAGATATTTTGCACATATTACAACCACATCCAAACCCAATTCGAAAGAAAAATTAAAAATTTTCAATGTGACAACGGAAGAGAATATGTCAATTCCTCTTTTCAACAATTTTGTCACAAAAATGGAATGTCGTTTCGCTTCTCATGTCCCCATAAATCCTCTCAAAATGGGAAAGCGGAACACAAAATTCGCTCCCTAAATAATGTCATTCAGACTCTCCTAGCTCATGCTAAACTACCAAACACATTTTGGCATCACGCTCTCGAAATGGCTACTTACATCCTTAATATACTTCCTAACCAAAACCATTGTTACCACACACCCACCCAACTTCTCTACAACCGAACCCCTTCCTACGACCACTTCAGAGTATTTGGATGCCTTTGTTACCCAATTCTCCCCGCCACTACAATTCACAAACTTGAGAGTTGGTCAACCCCGTGCGTCTTTCTTGGTTATCCTTCATACCACCGGGATACAAATGTCTTGATCTAAAATCTAATAAATCCTTATTTCACGGCATGTTGTGTTTGATGAAACCCACTTCCTATTTGCCCAACCAACTAACCCCACTCCCTCATAGGATTTTCTCACAGACACCTTCAACCCTTATTTTTGGACCCACATCCACAAAGACTCCCCAGAGCCTAAAAAAATAACAACTACCAATCCCAATCTGCTCACTCCTACCCTCAACAGCAAACTACTCCACTAGCTACCCCACCTCACTCACCAAACTGATCCACTCACTCAGCCCAACACTCATCATCCTCTACTCCATTGGCCTTAATTCAATCCTCAGCCCAAAATCCTTTATTGGCCCAAAATTCTTCTCCTATACTAACCTATCCAACCTACTCTTCTCCTACATCAACCTCTTCTGACAATACCACAACTTCCATCTCCACCCCAATTAATTCACCTCTAATTGAACCCCCTGCTCGCACCATGCGCACATGAGCCATGGATGGCATCACCAAACCAAACGCCCTCTTAACCTTCACACTACAACCATTGCTCCCATCCCTAAAAACCCAACCGATGCCTTGTCCATTCCAGAATGGCACAGTGCTATGACTAACGAGTTTAATGCCCTTATTAAAAATAAGACTTGGGATTTAGTCCTGCGAGAACCTCACATGAATATAATACGTAGCATGTGGCTTTTTAAACACAATTTTAACTCTAACGACTCTCTTGAACGCTATAAGGCGCGACTAGTTTATGATGGTAGGTCTCAACAGGTGGGCGTAGATTGTGGTGAATCATTTAGTCCTGTAGTCAAACCCGCTACGATTCGTACGTCTTGTCCATTGCAATGTCAAAATCATGGCCCGTGCATCAACTTGACGTTACAAACGAATTTCTTCACGGCAATCTAAATGAAACTGTTTATATGTACCAACCCATGGGATTTCGACATCAGGACTTTCCGGATCATATATGTCGCCTCAAAAAATCTCTATATGGACTTAAACAAGCCCCAAGAGCGTGGTACCAACGGTTCACGGACTATGTATTAACTTTGGGGTTCATTCAAAGTCGATGCGACAATTCACTTTTTATCTTACATCATGGGACCAACACGACATATTTACTTTTATATGTTGATGACATTGTCCTCACAACATCGTCAAGTGATCTTCGTCAACATCTCATGTCATGTCTTGCATCCGAATTTGCAATGAAAGATCTTGGTCCTTTAAGTTTCTTCTTGGGCATCTCCGTATCATGACAAAAAGACACTTTGTTCTTATCACAACAAACATATGTCAACGAGATCGTTCAATGTGTCGGGCTTGAATCATGCAATCCGGTTACAACACCCGTGGACACACATGCCAAATTAAGTGCATCTTCCGGTACCGAGTTTGATAACCCGACACTATATCGGAGTTCGGTCGGTGCCCTTCAATATTTAACATTCACACGTGCCGACATAAGTTACGCGGTTCAACAAGTTTGTATCCATATGCACGCTCCCAAAACTGATCATTGGAATGCGTTAAAAGAATAATTCGATACATCAAAGGCACTTTCAAAATGGGTCTCACCATAGCTCCATCTCTCACACCATCTTTGATTGCCTACACCGACACAGATTGGGCTGGGTGTCCTGAAACCCGTAGATCCACCTCCAAATATTGTGTCTACTTTGGCGACAACCTTATATCTTGGTCCTCGAAACGTCAACCGACTATCTCCCAATCAAGCGCGTAACCAGAATACCGCGGAGTCGCAAACGTGGTAGCCGAAGTTTGTTGGCTTCGCAACTTACTGTTAGAACTCCATCATCAACTACCTCATGCCACTATCGTATATTGTGACAACGTAAGCGCCATCTATCTCTCTGGGAACCCCGTTCAACACCAATGCACCAAGCACATCGAACTCGACATTCATTTTGTTCGTGAACATGTTCAACGGGGCAATGTCCGCATTCTACACGTTCCATCTCGTTACCAAATTGCCGACATCTTCACAAAATGTCTCCCTCGAGTTCTATTTGAAGACTTCTGCTCCAGCCTAAGCCTACAGTCCCCTCCTGCTTCGAATGCGGGGGTGTAATAGAATATGTATATTTAGAAACATTCATCACATGTAATCAGCCTTATATTTAGAAATATTTCAGCCTCATTCGTATCCACTCTTAAAATAGGAGATTGGTTTGTAATTATTTATAGGCATTGTATTGAAATGAATAGAAACGATTTCAATTATCTCTTTCAGGTACGGATATCAATTGTATAATTATTTGATTTAATAAAAAAACTCACAATAAACCAGGAACCTAGGTTCTCACATGTGGTGAGTTTGTTGTTATTGTATTATATTGAGTCGATTGTACATTATTCTTAGGGTGAACGGAGTTCATGCGGGAGGCCGGTTGATACCCACGGCTAACCTAGTGAACGGAGTTCATGAAGTAGGTTGTGGTGTGCGTTTATGATGCAGAATATATTACAGTATTGAAGGAAATATGTTGTGGGTTAGAATTACGGTAAGTGCTATGGGAACACTATTCAAACCATGGAGGTAGAAAAACAAGAGTTGGAGAGAGATTGGTAAAAATAAACTAGAATGGGTGATAATATAGAGACAAGTAACCAATCATGTTTAGATCATTGTAATACCCATGAATCTTGTATTTACTATCACTAACACCACCCTTAGGTTGGATGGGGGACTCGCTCTTTCGAGCTGTGTGGCTTGAGGTGGATAAGGCGGGTATATCATCACGAGTAAAAACGAGTAGCGGTGGTTTGATTTTTAAACCAATAGGTCAGAATATTTGAACGACGTTGAGAGAGTGGTGCGTATAACGATACGTCAGGATGTTTTAGCAGTGCATGCATCAAGTTTTTCAATGAGTCATTAGCACCATTTACCATTCTTACTCATGAACAACTTAAGTATTCCTCGTGAATCAAATAACAATTTACTTAATGGAAGTAGTTATAAATATAGTAAGAATTACATAAATCAAATAGCTAATGATCATTGTGAAAGATCTTTAGTATTCCTCATGAACGTCTTAAAAACATAATTTAGCATTTTTTTTAAATAATTATCCAATAGATTCAAGGCATTATACTGGAATCATGGCATATTATCTTCATCAAAGATCATGTTTCCTACAAGTCAACATCACCATTACTCCCGTTAACTAATTGTTGGGGAACTGATTATGTCATATTGATGAAGTTAATTAAATGTTTAGTAAGGCCGCATTGGTGAAGTTAATCAAATAATTGGTGGGGACTAATTATTCTTTACTGACTTTGAGGGTGGGGTGCGTATAACGATACGTTAGGATAACTGCACGCATCAAATCTTTCAACTGTGTATTAGCAAATGCAACAATGGAGAGACTCGTGTGGATCACGTGTTAGAAATTTAAGTTTCGTTAAACACTTTTACCCATCACCCTTTGAGATACGTGATGACTTCTATTCGCTCCTTTTTTTTTGAAAAGCAAAACTCCATAAATAAGCATGCTAGCAAGTAGCTAGAAACATGTAGAGAGTACATCAGCATACAGCAAATACAAAGAAAATAACAAATGCAGAATGAAGAAAACATGCACAGGAACTTTAAATACAAAACTTTACCCAGCTGGCCCAATCCAAATGATCAATGTTTGCCCGGCTTTTTATCCACAAGAATCATGTACTCTTAATTTCTTCGATTAACCTATTCGCCGAAGGTGCTTGATTGCCAAACACCACACTGTTTCTCATCTTCCAAATACTCCAAAAAGTAGTGATCACAATCGCATGTATAGCATCTCCTCTTCTAGAATTGGCCGCTTTATGAATTGATAGCAGATCACTAATGTAGAAAGCAAATATAGGTAGCAATTTACACCAGGTAGAAATATATGCCCATGCCATGGAGGCATAATAACATGAGATAAACAAGTGGTCACTTGTTTTCGGTATTGAGAACAAAGTGGGCATACGTCAGTTTGAAGAGAGACATTCCTTTTGAGAAGGGCGACCCGCGTTAGGATTCGATCGAGTTCCGTTCTCCAGACTAAGATATTTGCTTTTGCAGGTACCCAAGAGCTCCATTCGTATAAATATAAGTTTGCTTGAGGAGTAACCTGATTCAGTAAGTTCCGGAGTGACTTCACAGAAAAAGATCCCGAGCTATCCCCTTTCTAGACCCAACTGTTATTTGAGGGACATATGAGTTGATCCAATATGATGTTTTTTAGGGACAAGGAATTTGAATTCTCAAAATGTTGCACCATACTCCAGCCGAGGACATCCTCCCAGGAGTAACCGTGGATTTCTAGAAGAATGGTGAAGGGAAGAGATAACACTTTTCCATAGAGCTGGACCCTCAGCCTTAAAGCGCCACCACCATTTAGATAAAAGACTTAGATTCAAATCTTTTAATGAGCCAATGCCTAACCCACCATTGGATCTTTTATCGCATATTTTTTCCCATTTAATCCAGTGTATTTTGACTTTACCATCATCTCCACCCCAGAAGAACCTTCTTCTAATACTTTCAAGTTTTTTTATAACCTTATCCGGAGCCTTAAATAAGGAAAAGAAGTACACAGGAAGGCTGTCCAAAACAGCCCGAATTAGCGTGACTCTTCCAGCGATGGATAGGTGTTTAGACTTCCAGGAGGATAAACGGGATTGAAATGACTCAACAACCGATCTCCAGTTCTTTGCTAGGTTCATGTTGTCACCAACCCACAATCCCAGATAGTTAAATGGGAGAGAACCCACCTTACACTGTACCATTGATGCGAATTGATTGTTTTCTTCATCCGTGACATTCAATCCCATCAAACAACACTTTTTGGCATTGATGTCCAGACCAGATACAAGTGGAAGCATCTCAAGATTCTGATAAGATTCTTAAGATTTGAAGCAGACCACTCCCCAAGGACCATTATATCATCAGCAAATAAGAAGTGAGAAATAATCGGCCAGTTATTTGGTATTGAATTCCTCTGAATACCCCCAATGCACATGCTTTGCTGATCATCCAGTTTAGAGCTTCCATACCAATGAGAACAAGAAAGGTGAGAGAGGATCTCCTTGCCTCACCCCCCTAGAGCATCGAAATTCTTTAGAGGGGGAGCCATTTACCAAAACCGACGCTTTTGCGGACCCAAGGATTCCAGAAATTCATGTCCTCCAACGTGATGGGAAATTTATTTGAACGAGGATAGAGTCAATGAACTCCATGAGATGGAATCAAATGCTTTATTCAAGTCAATCTTAAATAAGAGACCGGGTGTTTTGGACCTTTTTAACCACGAGAGAATTTCGTTCACAACCAATGGGCCATCAAGAATATTCCTTTTAGCAAGGAATGCAGTCTGTGTATCGGAGATAATAGATGGAAGAACCAATTTTAACCGGTTAGCAAGGACTTTTGAAATAAGTTTAGGGATGCAACCGATCAAAGAGATGGGATGGTATTAATCAAAGGATGAAGGATCGTGAGTTTTCGGCACAAGTGTAATAAACGATGATGAACATAGCTCGTTGATTTTTCCATCAACAAAGAAAGCACCAAAAATTTCTGCAAAATCTTTAGCAAGATACTCCCAAAAGTGCTTAATAAATGCAAAATTAAAGCCGTCAGGCCCAGGGGCTTTATCCAGGCCGCAATCCCAAACCGAAGCTTTAATTTCTTCAATGGAGAATGGACGGGTAAGGGAGATAGAGTCACAATCCGATAGTTTCTTAATGCCATTACAGTCAATAACAGGCCTAACAAGCCTTCTCTCCTTAAATCTATCATCGAAGAACAGACTAGCTTGCTTTTTGATTTCCCCCGGATGCGTTGACCAAATACCATCAATTAATATGCCATTGATTCTGTTTGTGCCAATTCTTGACTTAAACAAGCCATGGAAAAACGAGGAATTTTCATCACCGTCCACAGCCCATCTCGACCGAGATTTTTGTTTTAAGTCTTCAATTCTTTCCTTTTCTTTCTCCAGCAGGGCCTTTTTGACCTTGATTCTTGCTTTGCTTTCATCCTTATTAAGCCCAAACAACTCGGCAATAGTGTTAAGGGTATTAAGTTGATTAGTTAATTCAATAATATGCCCCTCCTCATTAATTTCCTCGAACTATTCCAATATTTAAGGGCGAGCTTAACATTTTTCAGCTTAATGGCAAGGCATCCATCAGGCCTGGTTGATACAACCAGGATTCGAAAGCCGTTTTGACTACATCCTCAACACCTTCACATGATAACTAGGAAGAAAAAAACTTAAACGGTTTGGGACCAAAATCCGAACACGCTCTCGTAAGGGTGAGAGGGCTGTGATCAGAGTTTTTGCGAGGCCAGGCCCGGAGGTTTGAATCAGGCCACTTATTGAAGAAAGGTTCATTTACAAGGAACCAGTCTAATTTACTTGCTTTTAATCCATTGTCACTCAAATAAGTGAACTTGGAGCCCCCATATTATACTCGATGAGATAGCACTCGTCAATGAATTCATTGAAGATGTTGGCATTATAAGGGTTAAATTCCGATTTGTGCCGCTCCTGTGGGAATCTAACCTCGTTGAAGTCTCCAAAATTACCCACATACCTGGGTAGGTTGACATCAGGTCCTTGAGATAGTCCCATAACTTTTGCTTCAGTTTAATCTCCTGAGGAGCATATACATTCGTAATGTTTAGAATATCATGAGAACCATTGATTCTGCCCAGAGTGACTAAACAATTCCTCTCCTTAATTGTTCTAGTCATGTGAAAATAGAATGGATCCCAGTAGCTAATGATACCCCCAGACTTACCTGTTGCAGCAACGAACTCAAATTCTACTTTACGATTGCCCCAGATGTCCCCCACATGGACATTATTACATCAGAAACTAATGATTCTTGGATCCCTAAGAAGTTAATCTTATGCTTAAAAATGAATGATTTAATCCACTTACTTTTTCTCGGATCACCGAGCCCCCTGATGTTGATGCTTAACATATCCATTACGACTTGGATTGAGCAGCATCCTCCGCAACCAGGGATTTGACCTGCTCTCTAAATTTGGCCAGATCAACTCCAAGAATAGATCCAATTTCAATGGTTTTGTTCACTTCTTCTTCGATACGACTGCCAAGGGAGTTACTTTGACCCGGGGTTCATTCAAATCCACCAAAGGTGAGGCCACCGGTGGGTCAAAAGAGTGCGAGATAGGCTGATTACTATGATTGAGGTTTTGAGTGCAGGCGGTATCATCATCTGTTGCAGGGGCTTGATCTCTGGGCAAGCCATGAGGGGGATCGACAGGTTGAAGAGTTTGATCAGCAACGGGAAGCGATTGATTGCCTTTTCTTAGAACCCTTCTTCTTGGTGCATTTATAGCAGGTGATGCCTTCGATTTATCGACTGGAGCGGCCTTTACCTTTTCTTTTCTTGTGATTAAACGAACCCATGTTAAAGATAATCTCATTTAAGCCAAAAGGATCAGAGCCTAAAGTATCGACACCATTTGGGCCATTCTGGTTTAGGCCCAGAGGATTTAAGTCTACGTGAGATGCAAGATTAGACCCATTTTCATTATGGCCCAAATAATTAGAAGGCTCCGAGTTTTGTACGGTTTCAGTCGCATGAAACGTCACATCTTGGACAATGCGTGCGCTATTCAATCCATCCGACATGTAGGTAGAGTTATTGTCCCGATGTTGATGGGAACAAGAGGAATCATTCGCCGACCTTTCCACTGGAGAATGTGCCGAACTGGGACTTTCAACACCGTTCCCAGTCGGAGTGGACGGATCCGTCATGAAATCGGGAACCCACTGACGATCAATTTCAAATATAAAAATTGGAAATGACGCAGAGGGGGTTACAAGAGTGATGTGCTTAGCAATAGGATTTAAATCCTTAACAATAACAGCAAGTTGATCGAAAGACAGATTTAGGTCGTTGGATGAGGCTGCAGATGGAATAACTACCGACCCAACGGTTGTTAGCAATCTTGTTAATCGTATCCGGGTCCCATAGCTGAATCGGAATGCCTTGAATACGTATCCATGCCAACCGATCATATTGAACAGATTGGCCATCCCATATGGTCAAGGAAGAAAATAATAACTTCCATATCTCCGCCTTATCATGCAGGAATTGTTTTGCCTCGAACGATGATTTGAAGGAGATTAGAACCCTCATTCCCTAAAGGTACCTTAGATCAAAGCTCGCCGATACCTCGTTAATTAGGAGTTCCTTCAGTTTACCAAGAGTGGATATATCGATCACTTCACCGACGAGAGAGTAACCCTTCCATAGTTTTGAAATCGATGATGTTTTATCAATCTTAACCACTTGGGTATCTTCATTCAACAAAGCATTCTTATATGAGGCATGAGAGGAGGATCTAAACCCCAAGGGGGGATTTGAGGAATCAACATGACGGTGATTAACACGCTTTTCTGCATTCCCGCAACCTTAGTAAGCCCAGAGTAATCAATCCGATTGCCATTTTTATCGAACTTTGCAAGGTTAACTGAGATTTTCAGGTTCCCCAGTTTCAATCCACAAAGAGCATGAGATAGTTGGTCGATGCTCCGAACCTTGTCGAATCTAACAAATCCAAATCGTCCTCTGCCTTTTTCCGTCTTCTTGTTGGGAATAAATGCGTCCACAAGGAAACCGAAGTTTCTACATTCAAGCCATAGTTCTTTGCTCGAGATATCTTCCGGTAAGTTGGAGAGAAAAAAGGTGACGACCCCGTTCGTCTGACTTCCTGGGCGACCCCTTCGATTCTTTACTGTTTTCCATTGCCCTCCATTGTCTTCTTGGTGTTGGTTGATCTCTTCTCCAGATTGCCGCTTCTCCGGTTGAAAGTTGGCGTTCTCCGATTGAAAGTTAGCGTCTTTTCGTCTCCCGTTCTCCATCTACACCCAACTCACATGTTACTTATGAGTTTTTCTATTCGCTACTTAGTTCAACACTTTTAATCAATGTTTTCAAAACCGGACCGGAAAGCGAACAGGACGGCCTAGAGGTTCACTGGTCGGACTGGTCGGACCGGTCGGACCGGATTACGAACCGGATGACGTCATAAATATTTAAAAAAATATAAAAAATTCCAAATATTTATAAAACTACAAACACATACCATTCAAGTAAACATAGTCCAATTTAACAAAATACAACAACCCAAGTTTAAACAACCATAAACCAAAACAAAATACAACATCTAAAGTTTAAACAACCATAAATCAAATAGTGGTTCGCCAATAATATTAATGAACCGGTGTTCCTTAATCCAAAACAACATCCAAATACATACCATTCAAGTAAACATAGTCCAAATTAACGAACCGGTGTCCCTTAATCCATATCCAATAATATTTTTGTATTAAAATAAAGCAAAAAAGATTTTTTTTTCAAAAACCCGGTTCAACCCGGTTCGCCGGTTCCGGTTGGACCGGTCGACCGCACGAACCGACCGGTTCTGATGAAAACGGCCCAAAACCACCGAACCGAACCGGCAACCTCACCGGTTCCCGGCCGAACCGGTCTGACCGGCTGGTCCGGTCCGGTTTCGAAATTATTGCTTTTAATACTTTTTAGCCATCCCTTTATTCAAAGATATATATATGTCGACTTATTAGTAAATAAAATAATTTGTAACCTTTCCCAGTATATGTAATCAAGAACACGTTTTGATAAACGTGATAAATATAATACTTGGGACCAAAATCTCTACATATGCGCTCAAAAATAATAATTGTAAGATTAAAAACAATCACTAAAAAGATGCCTTTTGTTTTATATTAGAATAAAAAAGTCTAAGCGTGAATAGAGGGTCCATGTGTTTATCTGCCTCTGATGCAAGTTTTTTTTAACAAAAATAATTCATTATAACTGGCTCCAACTTCTCATTTTGGAGCAACTCATGAATGCAACTAAACAAGTTCTTGATTTGTTTGTGTGAATAATTTAGTATGATTTTCTAAAGCATGGCTAATGTATTACATGATACAATTGTAGTTCAGTTCCAAAATTCGATTCATGCAAATAATTTTATTAAATGATTAATTAATTACTTATATTTCTATTTTGTTCTAAATTAAAGAAGTTGATGTAGCTTATGCATGCTTTGCTGGACACATGCATGCATGCACACGTTTATGTCATGTGCTTCTATCGTATTTGCGGTTATAGTTTGTGTTATTTGCTTTAATTAAGGGAAATTCTGCACACACCGCTCATTTTTTAGGGTATACCACCTCAAACGGTCACGGTTAGGGCTAACCGTGACCTTTAGGTCGGTGTAGGACCTAACCGTGACAGTGAGGGCTAACCGCGACGTTAGGTTCTCGGGATCATTGCAATTATTGGGTGTGTAATTAATGGGGTGACAGTTAGGGTTTTGGAGGTGTATATGTCATGGTTTGGCCAAACCGTGACATTTTGTACATATTTTTTAAATTTTTTTAATCATACTAGTTTGTTTTTATTTTTATTTTATCACACGGTTAATCTAATCGTAACATACGAGTTTGTGTTTGTGTTTATTATTAATTTATCATATTACAAGTAATTTTTTATTTTTATTTTAGTAGCTAATGATCTCATGTCATACGACGATTGAAATGCACCTTGATTACAAATGGTGTCATGATCTTGATTGAAGTAGTGAAAGCTGCAGTGATGATCACCAAGGTTTTGATAGTAATTTGCAAGATGATGATCCATTGATGTTGAGGAGAAATGAAAAGATATGTAATAATGATGTATATATAGGTCATAGGTGTATGTATGTGTATGTATGAGAGTGGGAAATGTGCCTACGGTTATGGAGTTATATTCATTATTTAATATTGAAAATCGTAATAAATAGGGAATGAGCATAACATTTTCCAATTAACTTATTATTACACTTGATCATCATTGTGTTAATTTACAAAAATCGGTTGTCATTATACAGTTACATTACGAGTGTTTCTAACCACGACATATTGTATATGTTTTCTAAATTTATGTAATCATACTAGTTTGTTTTGTTTTTATTTTATCATACGGTTAACTTAATCGTAACATACGAGTTTGTGTTTTGTTATTTTACAGTTACATTAAAACCAAACAAACAAATAAACACAACCAAACAAACATACACAATTAATATTATCAACATTACAAATATAAAACAAACGAACAAAGAAACACAACCAAACAAACACAATCAAATATACAAGTCATCATACTGAAATTGCATATATATATACAACGAGTTTTTACATTAAAAAATAAAATAAAAACAAAATATATATCTAATCAGTCCTATCTACATCGTCACTACTCTGACCTGACCAGCCCGCGCCAGAGGGGCTAGCACCGTTATGGCCTAACCGCCTGGGTGGCTGTGACAACAACGGCGTACCCGAGGCGGCATAGTCCGCGACCATATGCTGGATGACCCAGTCCAGCATATCCTCCAGCCTTGTGACCCTGGATTGCGTGTCCTGAAGCATATCACTAGTGTGAGCAGGCAATCGCACGGCATGGTACACGCGCTGAGGATGCTGGGGTGGGTCCTTGTCGTGCGGCGGAGGAATGGGCTGATCCTCCCCGCCACCAAGCGGCTCATGGGCAACCTGAACGTGGACCTCAGCCCCCGCCAACTCGGGTGGGTCCACCAACGGCTCGGGCACCCATGCCACTAGCTCATGGTATCTACTAAGCAGGTGCCACGTGCCGTCAGCGAACCTCCAAACGATCCTCATCCCAGTGGCGGTGGACCGTTGGCCACACGCATAGGTCTCGGAGGTAGCGGGAGCTGGGACATAGCATGCACGTACCCCAGGCCACGAGCGATCCGGGAAACGATGCTCCCGTCCACCAACGCCCCTCGCGCCTGCCTGTGATAATAACTAGCAAAGTAGTCCGCAAGGGCAAGCGCGAGGTGGCAGTGCCGGTGTGTGAGTACACACCGGAGAAAGAAAAGCTCGGCGGTGTTGACCCTGTCGGTCCCCGCCCTACGACCAGCGACGGACGTGGCGATCAGTCGGTGAATGTATCGATATAGAGGGTCTCGTATATGAGAGGACCTCGAATCGCCACTGTATGGTCCGTCGCCGATAGCAGGCCACCAGACCTGATCCGAGTCGTTAGCCCCATGAATCAAGGCGGTGGTGTACATCGGCTGTCGGACCTCCACCTCCGTATAGAGGCCGCTGACGAACGCGAACCATCTAAGTGACATGCGGTGGAGGGAGCCGAACATCCGGAAAGCAACCTCCACGGGCTGACGACCATCCGCGATGTCGTCCTCATCAAGCTCGGGAAGCTGCGGCGCACGAGGACGGAATATAAACGACAAGCACATGGCACATGGCAAGCCCATGGACGTGAACAACTGGTGTCCACATGAACCCCCAGACTCCTGAATCATTTCCATTTTCGTCAACTCTGATTCAAGGAGGCTAAGGCAAAAAATGGATACTTTATAATGCAATTTTGAAAACAATGACAGTCGATGGTCTTTTTAATCTTCACACGGGACATGGCATGCACGTACCCCAGGACACGAGCGATCCGGGAAACGATGTTCCCGCCCACCAACGCCCCTCGTGCCTGCCTGTGATAATAACTAGCAAAGTAGTCCGCAAGGGCATGCGCGAGGTGGCAGTGTCGGTGTGTGACTACACACCAGAGAAAGAAAAGGTCGGCGGTGTTGACCCTGTCGGTCCCCGCCCAACGACCAGCGATGTACGTGGCGATCAGTCGGTGAATGTATCGATATAGAGAGTCTCGTATATGAGAGGAGCTTGAATCGCCACTGTATGGTCCGTCGCCGATAGCAGGCCACCAGACCTGATCTGAGTTGTCAGCCCCACGAATCAAGGCGGTGGTGTACATCGGTTGTCGGACCTCCACCTCCGTATAGAGGCCGCTGAAGACAGCGAACCATCTAAGTGACATGCGGTGGAGGGAGCCGAACATCCGGAAAGCAACCTCCGCGGGCTGACGACCATCCGCGATGTCGTCCTCGTCAAGATCGGGAAGTTGCGACGCATGAGGACGGAATATAAACGACAAGCACATGGCATATGGCAAGCCCATGGACGTGAACAACTGGTGTCCACATGAACCCCCAGACTCCTGAATCATTTCCATTTTCGTCAACTCTGATTCAAGGAGGCTAAGGCAAAAAATGGATACTTTATAATGCAATTTTGAAAACAATGACATTCGATGGTCTTTTTTAATCTTCACACAGGACACCTCGAATGTTTTACAAATTTCAATCTTCTGGCCGCGCACGAGGTCACAAACATATCCGACAAGTGTGTGCAACGTATTATTGGTCCCTGTGAGGTAACTCTTGAAGTTGGCATGTTGGCCCTCAACCTTATTAGTTGTAAACTCACCAAAGTTAAGGTGGTCGTACATTCAACAACTAACAATTTTCTCTTTGTACGGCACCAACCAATTATTCCAAATATATTCCCATACCTCTGAAAGAAATAATAAATTTTATAAAATAAACAAATAAATTATTAGAGTAACAATAACTATAAAATTCTTACCATGTTTACCATCTTCATTTAACTTTTCTTCCGTCTTCGTGTAATTGTAATCGTACAATGCCTCGGTGGGAGACGAACACAAGGTCTTCCACCAATATGGAAAATCCTTCCACATGCCGGTTTTGAATAGGATATTCCACCGTCTTTTGATATTCTCCCTAACGTGCCACCTGCATAGGTTTTTAGTAGCACTCGGGAACACTGTGTCACACACGCTCATCAGGGTCAGGTCCCTGTCTGTGACAATAACGCGGGGCTCCATACACCCATCAAGCATATCTCTGATCTGCTCCAAGACCCATGTGAAGTTGCCCTGCCGTTCCCTCGATATAAATGCATGCGCAATACAAAACGACTTCGACGTCGACGTAACGCCAATAACCTGAACAAACGGAATGTTATACATGTTCGTCTTGTACGTCGTGTCTATCAACATCACGTGTGGGAATGCACGCCATATTTTATACAAAGTAGGATGACAAAAGAAAACATCTTCCACGGCCTTAGTAGCTGTATTCTTTCGTGTTTCATACACGAACTCTTTAGATTGTAGCAGGTTTTTAAGTTCCTGCATTGGTGTCATGCCTTTTCTCCCCTCAGCCCTAAACTTCGACGTCGGATTGTATATGTCCTTAACAACACAGACGCTGTGGGGAAAGTGCTTCCTTACGGCTGAATGGATGTGTCTTGGCCGCACGTGCTGCCTGTGTAACTTATCGACAAGATCAATTTCTTCGGCGATCATCTTCCTAAGATGCGCGTGGCCCTCCTCATGCACAACAGGATCATGGTTGTGTATCTCGTTTCTCACCTCTAACATCCAACTGTCACTCTTTACTACGTACTTCCCAACGAGTTTAAAGAGACATCCTTTCTTTATGCTCGCGGTACGCCTACTTGTGCCAGTGAATTTAGGTTCACCACTACGATTGCATAATAGTTCCACATCCTTTTTTCGTGACCGTCCCACCACAATGACGCACCCATGCTCGCGTCCTCTCATTTTAGCCCACTTCTCCAAGTCCTCACAAGAATCAAAGTACTAAAAAATTATAAAGCTAGACATAAAAACAATATATAAAAGAAATAAAAAAATAAAATAAACAAAAGAATAAAAACTCTTCGTACTTTATTGGTTTTATAAGAAACCGTAGCCTTTCTTATCCGATCCTCATCCCCATCATGCTCGGCGGTGTCCCCATGGTTTTCTTTGAGGTGAACCGAACCGTCACTCTCATCTGTGTCATTCCCATGAAAAGTATCCGACACTTGTGTAATTTCTAGTTCTGACTGGTACAGGGAATGTCCGTAATCCAGCTCTGTTTGTGAGTGGTACGTGTTCGAGACATGCCCGTAAGAATTGCAAGGGGGATGTCTGTACCCTTCACCGTAACCCATCGGTCCAAATATAGAGTTGTACGCCTCTTCAGCAAATGTGTTCGACGGGTTAGTTTCCTCCTCCCCCCACGGGGGTTGACTCCCGTATACGTAATATTCCTAAAAAGATAATGTTTAGATATTTCAAATAAGAAGTTATAATAAAACAGATACTACTTCAACCTGGTTTGAATCTTCGATATGTGGCTCCTCATTCAAATCTGGAAGCTTCGGCTTTTGATAATGATCTCCCGAACCCGACATTGTTTTCGAATTAACGTGTTTTTTTAACGACGAAGACTATTTATGTTGAAAATCAGAATGAATTTTTTAGGATGGAAAAAAATGAAGATATATGTTAATGGTTGTCAAATGAAATGGTGAAGGCTTTTATAGTGAAAATCTAGGGTACAAACCGTCACGGTTTGGCCAAACCGTGACGGTTCGAAGCGCGAATCCCGGGCCTTTTGTCAACATCACAGAGTACCTCGTACCGAGAGGTACCCTAAGGTCACGGTTAGGGAAAACCGTGACCTTTTGGTGACTGGTTTTCACTTTAACAGTGTCCTTTTGTCGTTTTGTTATCACGCGGTATGAGTTGACTAACACAGAAACCATGACCGCAAGCCCTTGCGGTCACGGTTAGGTTGCCCAACGTGACCTTTTGCCCTAACCGTGACCTTTTGGTCCGGCCTACTTCTAAAAACCCCTGCAGTTTCCCCAGCAGGACCCTTAATTAAATAATAGGAAGTGTTCATTATTGACCGAATCTCCTACAGTAGTGGTAGGACTTAGTGGGCTAGTGGGGTTTGTTATTTGTTTCTCTTTCTTGTTTGTTTGTAAGTTTCTATATATAGGACATTTCAATTGTTGAATGAATTATCAGTTTTTCGAACTTCATATCAGATTAGTTCCATTAATCTGGTATCAGAGCGTTCGATCAAGTGAGCAAATATGCGTGAGGACAAACTAAGAGTACCACAATTCAAGGGTCACCATGAGCATTGGAGTGAGAGAATGGAGATCCTCTTACGAGCGAAGGAACTATGGCACTTAGTTGATCCAGGAATCGAAGAACCAGCCGTGGGCATAGCCATCAACGAAGGTCAAAAGAAAAAACTTGCATAACTGCGATTGAAGGATTTGCAAGTCAAACTGTAACACCCCAACCCGGAGAGGCTGACGTGTCACTATTACAGATATCAAATCAAAAACCATTTCACGATATTAAAGAGATAATTTCAAACACAACCAGATAATCCGAAAGAACCTAATTAAGTTATTCATTACATCAATTAAAGTAAAATCCAATCTTGATCTTCAACCACTCTTCACTGATTTCCCGGAACCCCTTGATTACCTACAATCAAATAAGAAAACACCACAAAAAAAAATACGGCTGAGCCAAAAGTTGCTCAGTGACGGAAATAACAATAGTAACGATACGAAGCATAAATACTTATATCTGAATTCTGAACGGATCACATGATGCTGAAACAGAAATCTGAATCTAAACATATAATGCCGATACTGAACTGAACATATGATATGGAAAACGGAAATCTGAATCTGAACATATAATACTGATACTGAACTGAACATGTAATACTGAACTGAACTGATCTACACGACGCGTATATACAAACAAAATAAGTCGTGTAATATAAGAAGTACCCAGAGCCAAAACTGAACTGATAAGTACATAGCTAGCTAGACTATGCACTAATGAGATGGTGTGTGGGGCGTACACACATGATTCCATCCCCCGGAACTGAACTGAACTGAACTGAACTAGGATCGATCCATCCGCCTCCCAAATAATATGGCCAAAGTACTACCTGAGTACTAACGTGTTAACGGAGACGCCGTGAACTATTTATTACACACCGTCACGAAAAGTGTCACATCATTGACGCCACAATGATATGTCGGAGAGCTCGGGTAACAGAATATCAAATCAAATGGTAGTACAACTACCAACATATAACGTATCAACAGAACATTTATAGGAACATGCAATAATGAGCACAATTCATAAAATATATATTGCATGCTACAGGTCTCACTAAATAACACTAATGAGTCGAACGAATCGGAGCATAATTAAATAATAAGGATATACGACTAATAAAGGCTAAACGATTCATATTAACGGAAATAACATATCAAAAATCCGTACTACAAAGTAACGGAACAGGATTTATACTATGATAAAGATAACCAAGAATCCGTACAACAAAGTAACGGAAACAAATTGTGAATACTATAATAATCAAAGGAACAGAATCCGTACAACAAAGTAACGGAAACAATTGTGAATACTATGATAATCAAAGGAACAGAATCCGTACCTTATCTTAACAAGGCAATCACGTCTAAGTCGAGCTCAAGTCGTACGGGAACCTACACTTTAATTATTTGTGAGTTAGGCTCACCACTCTCCATATAAGTTGTATTGATGTTCCGGCGACTACTATTTCTTTTAGGATTTCAAAATAAAGTCTTATTATCTTATGCTTGTTTCCTTATATACTCCAAATGTCTAAGTCTCTTATTCTATGAATTTGATTTCTATCATAAACCTTTGCTACTCATTATTATATAAAATAATCATCCACCAAAGTGTTGTAATGGTATACTTTGTTAGACTCCCAATTCCGACTATCAACTTTTCCATGTGGCTTTATGAATAACATAAACATGTATCCTAAATTTTATGACAGAAGGTCACAACCAAGTTCACTCTCAAGTAACCCAATTCTTAATCTCTTTAATAGTTCCAGATTAAACCACCGATTACATACAACATCTTATAGTTATTCTCATTAGTTATATCATTATAAGGAGATTAATTCTAAAGTGTAATACATAGCAGTAGGTGAATTGACACTAAGAGCCAAGTGATTAGCCTTCATGTTTCATTCACAAGTTCTAACATACTAGTATTACCATTCACCAACTTAAGTATCAAAACCCAAATCTTCATTAAAGTGATCAGAAGAGTATATCACAACAAGAACATATTGTGTGAATTAATAGTTACTCTATGGTTTTAAGATCATTAATAACCATTCAAATGATGCTTAGTCGCCGGAACAAACGGAGCGAAATAGAACCACATAAGACATCGAACTCAAACGGGTCAAATCGATACCTTGTTTTTTTTTCTTTTTTCCGGTGAGCGGTTAGATTCAGAGCTTGAAGATTGTCAAACCAACCCAAATTAACAGGTGGGCAAGCAGCGATAACGATGGCGGTGGCTGTATTGGATTCAAGAACAAGTTAACACATCGTATTGAAAATCAAAACGCAACCATAGCCAAAACCATCACCAACGCAGTCACCACTACGGCCAATAACATCCACAGCCAACATCACCACAATCGACCAACACAATCACAGCCCACAACCGTCAACAGTCAACATTCACCATCAACCACAGCCAACAACAACCATCGCCACCATCACGGACCATCACCACTGTCTCACTGTCTCGAGCCTCGTTCTAGTACAGATCTGTACATGCAACCTAGATCCCACTGATTTGTAGTATGTAGTTCAAGAAATCAAAAGACGAACGACTAGTTTGGTTCTCGATTAGCCTTACCAAGAAAGAGAGACAGTGGGGGCGGTCTGGGCCACCTTCGGGTGCTACCTTTCCTTCGCGACCTCGGCTGTCGACGCCGGTGGTGAGGGAACACCACGATAACACCACTGCTGCTACAACCATCCACAACCACCATCGGGACACCGCCATCGCGACCGCACACCACCATCATCGGCCGACCTTCGTAACCGCGACCACCATAACCACTGCCGACATCACCACCATCACCCGTCTCCAAAAACCCACCTGCAACCGTCGTCTTTCTCCTTCGATTCCCATCACCTCGTTGAGTTTTAGGAGAAATTGAAGCTACCATCGAGATCAGGGCGTCGAGAGGAGCCCGGATGTGCGTGCCACTCGCCGGCACTCGCCGGAATCGGCCGCCGGAGGCCGGACTTTTGGCCGGATCGAAGAAAAACAGGGGGAGAGAAAGGGGAGCCGGTCGCCTCTTCTCTCTCTCTCTAAATTTTGTTTTAAAAAACCTAAAAGGAGAGATAAATGTGTTTATATAGGGGCTAAGTGAAACGGTTCGTTAATAGGTCGGTTCGTAAAGCGTCTGATTAAATTTTTGCGTGACGAAATAAATTCTCATTTATTGTTAGCTTCTATTTTCACCAAGTATTCTAGTTGTTCTGAGATTAATGATTTTATCGTGTTTAAAACGTACAGAACAGTTAAACGATACCGCGAAATCGACACGTTATCGGTTTTACACGTTTTTCCTCGAATGAGCGCTTTTATTATTATATTTTATTTTATTATATATTTTTTTATGGGTATTATAATTCTACCCCCTTAAAACAATTTCGTCCACGAAATTGCTAGGTACAGATCGAACAAGATATGATATAACATACGCGGAGTACTGTGATGTTCAAGAAACTGATAACTGATAACTTCATAACTGATAACAGAAACATATAGAAGATAATAACTAAGAGGTAAATAGATACGGATATTGAGAACGAATTTCATCTTCTATCTCCCATGTAGCTTCACGTTCGGAATGGTTTTTCCATAATACTTTAACAAAAGGGATAGTTTTCCTACGCATAATGCGTTCTCGTCGGTCAAGGATAGCTTCTGGTTCTTCCTCGAATGATAAATCCTCACGAATCAAATGAAGTGGATAGTTAACCACATGAATAGGATGATAATTGTATCTCCTTAAAAGAGATACATGAAAGACGTTATGCACATGTGATAGTTGAGGTGGTAAAGCCAAACGATACGAAACCTCGCCAACTCTTTCTAGGATTTCAAAGGGTCCGATAAACCGTGGACTAAGCTTCCCTTTTAGACCAAAACGTCGTACGCCTTTGCAAGGCGAAACCTTCAGGAACACTTTGTCACCGACCTTAAACTCCAAAAGTCGACGGTGTCGGTCTGCATAGCTTTTCTGTCTACTTTGAGCTTCCTTTAACTTTTCTCTAGCAATAGCAATTTTCTCATTCGTGATCTGAACTAACTCGGGTCCTTCGATGATTCTCTCACCGACTTCTTCCCAACAAACAGGTGCCCTACATTTACGACCATACAACAATTCGAAAGGTGCCATGCCAATGCTAGCTTGCCAACTATTATTGTAAGCAAACTCGACCAAACACAAGTACTCATCCCAGTTCCCAGTCCACTCTAAGGCACAAGCTCGAAGCATGTCCTCAAGTGTCTGAATAGTACGCTCCGACTGACCGTCAGTCTGCGGATGAAACGCCGTACTAAACCTCAACTTAGTACCCCATGCAGCTTGCAAACCCTTCCAAAAGCGAGAAGTGAACCTCGGGTCTCGATCAGACACGATTGACACCGGAGTGCCATGAAGTCTAACAATCTCTTGTGTAAACACTTCAGACAGTTTGCTAACTGAAAATCCTTGCTGAATTGGGAGAAAGTGAGCTGACTTTGACAATCTGTCAACGACAACCCATATCGTATCATTTTTCTTAAATGTCCTTGGCAACCCTGTCACAAAATCCATGGAAATATCATCCCATTTCCATACAGGAATAGGTAGTGGCTGAAGCAAACCACTAGCTCTTTGATGCTCAATCTTGACCTGTTGACAAGTAAGGCAACGGCTAACATACTTAGCCACATCCTCTTTCATTCCATTCCACCAAAAGTTCTGACGAAGGTCCCGATACATCTTAGTAGATCCAGGATGAATAGAAAACAGAGAACTATGTGCCTCAGCTAATAACGATTCTCGAAGAGAAGAATCATTAGGCACACATAAACGTTTACCACACCAGATTACCCCATGTTCATCTACTCTGAATTCTGATTGTTTACCAATCTCCACATTCTGTAAGATTGCCCAGAGTTCACCATCGTCTTTCTGTGCGTTCTTAATCCGGAATATTAAGTCTGATTCAATCTGGAGTGTTGCGAGATATCCGTTACTCTTGCCAATATGTAGGCCAATACCCAATCTATCAAGATCGGTAATGTTCTGAGGCTGTAACTGTAGGGAGGCTACTGTTCCTGAGCTCTTCCTGCTAAGAGCATCAGCCACCACATTGGCCTTTCCCGGATGATATTGAATATTGGCATCATAATCTTTTAACAACTCTAACCATCTTCTCTGCCTCATGTTTAGTTCCTTTTGTGTGAAAATATATTTCAAGCTCTTGTGATCAGTAAAAATATCACAAGTCTCTCCGTAAAGATAGTGACGCCATATTTTCAATGCGAAAATAACAGCAGCGAGTTCAAGATCATGCGTAGGATAATTAACCTCGTAAGGTTTCAGCTGCCGCGAAGCATAAGCAATGACCTTACCATGCTGCATTAGCACACATCCAAGTCCCTTTTTAGAGGCATCGCTGTAAATCTGATATCCACCCGTGCCCGATGGAAGTGTGAGAACAGGAGCAGACACCAATCTTTTCTTGAGCTCTTCAAAACTTTTCTCTCGTTCATCATTCCAAGAATACTTAACCCCTTTTCTTAACAGTTGCGTAAGGGGTAAAGCTATAACCGAAAAACCTTCAACAAATCTGCGGTAGTAACCAGCAAGGCCAAGAAAACTACGGACTTCTGTGGCTGAGGTCGGTCTAGGCCACTTAGTAATCGCCTCAACTTTAGCAGGGTCCATCATAATACCCTCCGCAGAAACAACATGACCCAAAAAGGCTACCTTGCTCAGCCAAAATTCACACTTTGAAAATTTAGCATAAAGCTTCTTTTCGCGTAGTGTTTCGAGCACGATACGAAGGTGATTCTCATGCTCCTCCTTACTTTTAGAATAAATTAAGATGTCATCGATAAATACAATGACGAACTTATCGAGGAACTTGCGGAAGACTCGGTTCATTAGGTCCATGAATACGGCCGGGGCATTAGTTAACCCGAACGGCATAACCAGGAACTCATAGTGACCATACCGAGTACGGAAGGCAGATTTAGGGACGTCAGAATCTTTGATCTTTAGCTGAGGGTAACCAGACCTCAGATCGATTTTAGAGAAACACTTTGCACCCTGAAGTTGATCAAATAAATCATCAATACGAGGCAGAGGGTAACGATTACGGATAGTGATCTTGTTGAGTTCTCTGTAGTCAATGCAGAGTCTCAAAGAACCATCTTTCTTCTTCACGAATAGGACCGGTGCGCCCCAAGGTGAGACGCTTGGTCTAATAAATCCCAAATCTAATAATTCCTGTAACTGCTCCTTTAACTCTTTAAGCTCCATAGGTGCCATACGATACGGTGCCTTAGAAATCGGTTCAGCACCTGGAATAAGATCAATAGTGAATTCTACCTCGCGATCTGGTGGAAGTCCGGGTAACTCCTCAGGAAATACGTCAGGAAAATCACATACAATCGGATAATCAGATATGTTTAGCTTTTCAGAAGATGTAGCTTTCACTGAAGCTAGGAATCCCACGCAACCGTGCGACAAGAGTTTCTGAGCTTTAAACGCAGAGATGATTTTCAACGATTTCCGAGGCTGAGTCCCTTGATAAACGAGTTCAGGGCATTGAGGATTTCCAAATAAAACACGACGAGTCTGGCATTCAATAGTAACGTGATGTCGAGTCAACCAGTCCATACCAAGTATGACATCAAAGTCACTCATTTGCATAGGAAACAAATCAGCTTTACGAATAATAGACTCGATTCTAATCGGACAATCTCTATAGACATGCGAGATGATAGTCGACTCTCCTAATGGAGTCGTAATAACCAAAGCGTGCTCTAAAGCAGTCGGTGCAGTCCTTAAGTACTTAGCAAACAAAAGAGATACGACAGAATGCGTAGCGCCCGTATCAAATAAGGCATAAATATCCCGCTTTCCTATGCAAAGGGTACCGGAGATCATACCTAGGGCATTTACTATCAGTATCGGATAAGACATATATAGATATATAATACGTTGCTAACTAAGGGGTCATAAATATACCTGGTGCGTTAGCCGCTTCATTTGCAGTGAGTGCAAAAACTCGTCCTCCGTTGCAGGTTTAGCTTGATTCCCTCCAGCGTCATTACGAGGGTCACGCTGAGGGCAATCCCTAATCATGTGTCCTGCACGTCCGCATCTGAAACATAATCCTCCGGCCAGACGACAAACTCCCTTATGAAGTTTCCCGCATGTGTTACACGGAGGGATAGCATTCCGATCCTGATTAGGGTGTTGCTGATTTGGTGGTTGAGCACGAGTAGAAGCCTGCTGAGTCTGATTATGAGTTGATTTCTGGTTCTGGTTTTGATTTTTCCATGATCGGGAGTTATTGTTGTTGTTGCGATTGAAACGGTTTCGACGGTCTCGTGATGGTGAAGACTGATTCTTATTCGTATGAGAAGATGACTGATCTTGGTCATTCTCTCTAGGCCGCTTACGGTTATCATCATACGACTTCCTTCCATTCTTTTTATCATTATATAGGTTTTTAACAGCATCAACTACTTCATTAATATCTTTAAACCGATGATTCAATATAAACTTTCGATCCCTTTCACATATGGCCCACTGAAAATTTTCTGTCTGCTCTTGCGGTGAGCCTGCAGATGCACCAAGAAAACTCACCAATCGCGTAAATCGTGTCTTGAAATCTGTTATGTGCTCGTCATCCCTCTGTCTAATATTAGCATATTGTCTACGATACTCAGTGCGGTCAGCAGCAGTGAAGTATTCCTCATAAAACATTCCTCGGAATTTATCCCAAGGAAGTGTAGCTGCATATTCGTTTCCTCCTCTAGCTTGTTTCACAGTCGTCCACCATCTGTGAGCATCATCTTCTAACTTGTATGTAGCCAACCTTGCTTTGTATACGTCCTCAACACCAAGTACCTCAAACAATTTCTCAATATGACTGATCCAGTTTTGCACCTCGACCGGATCATTGGAAGTACTGAAAGACTTAGGCCTTTGCTTCTAGAAACGTTCCAACCAGACATGAATACCATCACGGGGTGGTGGTGTATTATCACTGGAAGGTGCTCCTGTGTTGTTCCCGCCAGAAGGTGGCTCTGAGTTATTTCCACCGGGTGGAGGTCCTGTGTTGTTTCCCTCCGAATTAGCCTGTTGCATCTGCTGGATGACTGTTTGAGCAGTCTGAGTCATCAGATTAGGGAGTATTCCAGAAATAGCAGCGTTTACGGCATTAGCAACGAGGGTTTCAAGAGGAGTATCAGATGAGGGGCCATTCGAGTTATTGCGGTTGTTCACACGTCTCTTAGGAGCCATCTGAAATGAAGATACACGTGTGAATACTGGAATTTTGATTGGGAACAAAATTAGATCCTAACCCAACGTCTACCCATTACCTCACAAGTTTATTATTAATGTTTAAGTTTTCTACAGGAAAGAGCCTTTGCTCTGATACCATAACTGTAACACCCCAACCCGGAGAGGCTGACGTGTCACTATTACAGATATCAAATCAAAAACCATTTCACGATATTAAAGAGATAATTTCAAACACAACCAGATAATCCGAAAGAACCTAATTAAGTTATTCATTACATCAATTAAAGTAAAATCCAATCTTGATCTTCAACCACTCTTCACTGATTTCCCGGAACCCCTTGATTACCTACAATCAAATAAGAAAACACCACAAAAAAATACGGCTAAGCCAAAAGTTGCTCAGTGACGGAAATAACAATAGTAACGATACGAAGCATAAATACTTATATCTGAATTCTGAACGGATCACATGATGCTGAAACAGAAATCTGAATCTAAACATATAATGCCGATACTGAACTGAACATATGATATGGAAAACGGAAATCTGAATCTGAACATATAATACTGATACTGAACTGAACATGTAATACTGAACTGAACTGATCTACATGACGCGTATATACAAACAAAATAAGTCGTGTAATATAAGAAGTACCCAGAGCCAAAACTGAACTGATAAGTACATAGCTAGCTAGACTATGCACTAATGAGATGGTGTGTGGGGCGTACACACATGATTCCATCCCCCGGAACTGAACTGAACTGAACTGAACTAGGATCGATCCATCCGCCTCCCAAATAATATGGCCAAAGTACTACCTGAGTACTAACGTGTTAACGGAGACGCCGTGAACTATTTATTACACACCGTCACGAAAAGTGTCACATCATTGACGCCACAATGATATGTCGGAGAGCTCGGGTAACAGAATATCAAATCAAATGGTAGTACAACTACCAACATATAACGTATCAACAGAACATTTATAGGAACATGCAATAATGAGCACAATTCATAAAATATATATTGCATGCTACAGGTCTCACTAAATAACACTAATGAGTCGAACGAATCGGAGCATAATTAAATAATAAGGATATACGACTAATAAAGGCTAAATGATTCATATTAACGGAAATAACATATCAAAATCCGTACTACAAAGTAACGGAACAGGATTTATACTATGATAAAGATAACCAAGAATCCGTACAACAAAGTAACGGAAACAAATTGTGAATACTATAATAATCAAAGGAACAGAATCCGTACAACAAAGTAACGGAAACAAATTGTGAATACTATGATAATCAAAGGAACAGAATCCGTACCTTATCTTAACAAGGCAATCACGTCTAAGTCGAGCTCAAGTCGTACGGGAACCTACACTTTAATTATTTGTGAGTTAGGCTCACCACTCTCCATATAAGTTGTATTGATGTTCCGGCGACTACTATTTCTTTTAGGATTTCAAAATAAAGTCTTATTATCTTATGCTTGTTTCCTTATATACTCCAAATGTCTAAGTCTCTTATTCTATGAATTTGATTTCTATCATAAACCTTTGCTACTCATTATTATATAAAATAATCATCCACCAAAGTGTTGTAATGGTATACTTTGTTAGACTCCCAATTCCGACTATCAACTTTTCCATGTGGCTTTATGAATAACATAAACATGTATCCTAAATTTTATGACAGAAGGTCACAACCAAGTTCACTCTCAAGTAACCCAATTCTTAATCTCTTTAATAGTTCCAGATTAAACCACCGATTACATACAACATCTTATAGTTATTCTCATTAGTTATATCATTATAAGGAGATTAATTCTAAAGTGTAATACATAGCAGTAGGTGAATTGACACTAAGAGCCAAGTGATTAGCCTTCATGTTTCATTCACAAGTTCTAACATACTAGTATTACCATTCACCAACTTAAGTATCAAAACCCAAATCTTCATTAAAGTGATCAGAAGAGTATATCACAACAAGAACATATTGTGTGAATTAATAGTTACTCTATGGTTTTAAGATCATTAATAACCATTCAAATGATGCTTAGTCACCGGAACAAACGGAGCGAAATAGAACCACATAAGACATCGAACTCAAACGGGTCAAATCGATACCTTGTTTTTTTTTCTTTTTCCGGTGAGCGGTTAGATTCAGAGCTTGAAGATTGTCAAACCAACCCAAATTAACAGGTGGGCAAGCAGCGATAACGATGGCGGTGGCTGTATTGGATTCAAGAACAAGTTAACACATCGTATTGAAAATCAAAACGCAACCATAGCCAAAACCATCACCAACGCAGTCACCACTACGGCCAATAACATCCACAGCCAACATCACCACAATCGACCAACACAATCACAGCCCACAACCGTCAACAGTCAACATTCACCATCAACCACAGCCAACAACAACCATCGCCACCATCACGGACCATCACCACTGTCTCACTGTCTCGAGCCTCGTTCTAGTACAGATCTGTACATGCAACCTAGATCCCACTGATTTGTAGTATGTAGTTCAAGAAATCAAAAGACGAACGACTAGTTTGGTTCTCGATTAGCCTTACCAAGAAAGAGAGACAGTGGGGGCGGTCTGGGCCACCTTCGGGTGCTACCTTTCCTTCACGACCTCGGCTGTCGACGTCGGTGGTGAGGGAACACCACGATAACACCACTGCTGCTACAACCATCCACAACCACCATCGGGACACCGCCATCGCGACCGCACACCACCATCATCGGCCGACCTTCGTAACCGCGACCACCATAACCACTGCCGACATCACCACCATCACCCGTCTCCAAAAACCCACCTGCAACCGTCGTCTTTCTCCTTCGATTCCCATCACCTCGTTGAGTTTTAGGAGAAATTGAAGCTACCATCGAGATCAGGGCGTCGAGAGGAGCCCGGATGTGCGTGCCACTCGCCGGCACTCGCCGGAATCGGCCGCCGGAGGCCGGACTTTTGGCCGGATCGAAGAAAAACAGGGGGAGAGAAAGGGGAGCCGGTCGCCTCTTCTCTCTCTCTCTCTAAATTTTGTTTTAAAAAACCTAAAAGGAGAGATAAATGTGTTTATATAGGGGCTAAGTGAAACGGGTTCGTTAATAGGTCGGTTCGTAAAGCGTCTGATTAAATTTTTGCGTGACGAAATAAATTCTCATTTATTGTTAGCTTCTATTTTCACCAAGTATTCTAGTTGTTCTGAGATTAATGATTTTATCGTGTTTAAAACGTACAGAACAGTTAAACGATACCGCGAAATCGACACGTTATCGGTTTTACACGTTTTTCCTCGAATGAGCGCTTTTATTATTATATTTTATTTTATTATATATTTTTTATGGGTATTATACAAACACTACCTGTAGAGTGCTATAATTGCCACAAACTTGGTCATTTTTCCTATGAATGCCCTTCATGGAAAAAAACCAACTATGTGGAACTTGATGAGTCAGAGGAGATGTTGCTAATGGCTACTATTGAAGAATACGAAGAAGCTGGTCAGGCCTTTATGGCTCTTACGAATGAAGAGAATCAACAAGGTATGGTATGGTTTTTAGACTCTGGATGCTCTAATCACATATGCAAGTGTTAGGGAGAAATTCGTCACTTTCGACTCTAATTTCTCTCACACGGTTAAGTTGGGAAATAATATAGTGGTTGAGCGTACATGGGAAGGGGAATGTAAGAATTTCCATTGATGATTGCACCTATGTTATTCAAGATGTGTATCATGTACCTGCTCTTAAAAATAATCTTTCAAGTATTGGTCAGTTGCAACAAAAGGGTTTTGCCTTTCTTATTCAAAAATGACATGTGCAAGATATACCATTCACAACAAGGGTTATTATTTCAGTCTCATATGAGTGCTAACAAAATGTTTCCATTAATAGAAAATTTGTTAGAATCCAAATAAAAAAAGAAACCAAATGTATGTATGCACAGGTGGAAGACCTACCCAAACTATGACATAATAGGTTCGGGCACTTAAGTGCTAGTGGCATGAAAAGACTACAACAAAAGAAGATGGTACATGGCCTGCCAACTTTTAAAGTCAATGAAGAGATATGCAAAGATTGTTACATTGGAAAGCAACATCAAAAGTCTATTCCCAAGGAAAGTAACTGTAGAGCAAATAAACAATTAGAGCTTTTACATTTAGATATTTATGGTCCTATTACACCTCCATCAATTAGTGGATAAAGGTACCTTTTAAGCTTTATTGATGATTACTCACGTAAAGGTTGGGTCTATTTTATAACAGAAAAGTCGGAGGCACTTGAGTGTTTCAAAGAGTTCAAGAAAAAGGTTGAGGTTGAGACCAGATTATTGGTGAAGGCACTGCAAACTGACCGAGGAGGGGAGTATTTATCAGACGCGTTCAAGGAATTTTATAAAGAGTATGGAATAAGAAGACAGCTAACCACGAGCTTCACTCCACAACAAAAAGGTGTCGCCAAACGCAAAAACCGAATGGTTATGAACGTTGTGGTAACCTTGCTGTCTGCGAAAAATATGCCCAAGCAGTATTGGAAAGAGGCTGTTGTATGGGTGTATTATGTGCTGAACCGCTGTCCCACAAAAGCCTTTGAAGATGTGACACCTCAAGAAGCATGGAGTGCTATAAAACCAAATGTTGAACACTTTAAAACTTGGGGCTGTCTGGCTCAGGTAATGGTTCCTGAAGAAAAAAGAAAAAAGCTAGATGACAAAAGTACTCCTTGCATCCTAATTGGATTAAGTAATGAGTCCAAAGTTATAGGCTCCTAGACCCCAAGACTAAGAAGATTGTTGTCAGCAAGGATGTTCTTTTTGAAGAGAATAAAGCATGGAATTAGGAAGAAAGTCCAAACAAGTTTGAATAAGTTGAGCTAACTTAGGGTGATATCAGATCCGGTGACAGGTACAGTTCCGAAGAAGAAAATGAATGTAACGCCCCGAAATTTCCGAAGCAAGCCATTTAATAATAATGGGCTTTTAAGGGTTAATTAAATAAAAAAATAAGTTAGTAGGCTATGGACTAAATTAACCCTAATGGGCTATGTTTTGATGGGTTTAAGGGCCCTTAATCAGCCCTTAAACATGCATAATCAGCCTCCATCCCATCATTTGCAACCTTAGCCCCCAAGTTTTTAGAGAGAGAAAGTAGAGTGAGAAAGTGAAGAAAAACCCAAGGATTTGGTGTGCTATTGCGGAAGAGATTGAAGATCTGGGTGTTGGAGTTTCAAAACCACAAGAAAGGAACAACAAATCAAGGTAAGAATCGTCATCCCAACATCCCTTTAGAACAGATCCGGATTTCTAGGGTTTTGGGTTTAAAAAGTTTCAAAGAAACACATAAAGATCAAATTTTTACGTATAAAAACATGTAAAAAGGTTAGATATGGTTTCATGGATGGTAAACCAAGGATTTGGATGTAAAAAGTTAAGATTTTGGGTTAAAAACGGGCTGGTTCGTCATTTTTATTCATCCGGCGAAACTGTGAGCCCGACCAGAGAAATTATACCTTCAACCAGCGAAATTGTCCCTTCAACCAGTGAAACTGTAGTTTTGCTTGAGCGAAACTACTGTGTTCGAGATAACCATTAAAAATTAGCGAATCTAGGAAATTCCAACGAAAGTTGGGCGCTCATGGCAGCGAATCTGTCCAGCGAAACTGGCAGAAATGCTGCCCAGCGAAACTGGTAGCGAAACTGTCAGCAAAACTGGCAGCGAAACTGCCAGCGAAACTGTCAGTGAAATTGTGAAGAAAATGATGTTTTTGTGTATTAATTTCCGTGTAGCTCGTATATTCAGACTATAGCTTAAGTAACTTAGAATTGAAGCTATTTTACTAAGTTAGGTGAGTTCTAGACCCCTCCTTTACCCATTTTCAATGTTTTGGGGTGATATGCATACTAAAATACATACTTTTATGATGCCAGGGGCGTTGCCCCTTGGACCCCACTAGGGGTTGCCTCCCCTAGAACCCTGCTATCAAGGGCTGCCGCCCCCGAACCCTTGCTGTCCCGCGGAGGGTCGGTTATCTGGTTTATCTCCCATGGTTGATGAAATGTGAATGCTTAAACTAAGAGTTTGGTTCTCGTTATGTGTTAAGTGTATGTAAAAACTAAAGATATAAGTGAAACTTAAAGAACTGTTATTGGGCCCATAACGTGTACCTTGATAAAGTAAAGCCTTGCAAGCAATTGATAAAGGAGGGTTGCATCTGTTGTGCTCTCACGATGATAAAGTAAAGACTCGAACAGGCAGGTCAGTAAGGCCTGGATTGGCATGACAATAATGGCCTATTTGGGTATGACAGTAAGGCCTAAATTGGCGTGTCGGTAAAGTCCTGTGTTTATCATAGGCACCGATAGTAACTGGGAATTGACGGATAAGGAAGAGTAATAATTAATAAGTAATGGCAAAGCATTGATAAAGTGATAATTCGTGTGTATCAAGGTTCTGATAGATGATGATTATTTTCAAATGTTAAAGCTAATACTTCTTACAAAAGTTATTTAACAAAGTAAACCTAAAATTCACTCAGCGAAGCTGACTTTTTATGCATATTAGTTGACAGGTGAGCGTTAGGGCTTATGGGATGGGAGCATGGATCTAAAGCTTCTTGGCTTCTAAAGACTGGCATCCCTGATGAAGAAGAATATTAAGAGGATTCTTAAAGTGTATTTGATGTTTAAAGACAACGTTTATATTTTAATTTAACTATACTGTAATGAATTAGTACTATACTTTTCCGCCGCAATATATATATTTTAATTTAACTATATTGTAATGAATTAGTACGAATGTTTTAAATATATGTATTTGCTGTGAATGACCAACTGTGAGGTTTCCTGGGATCAGGGCGTTACAATGAAGAACTAACCCAAGATGATAACCAGCCTACTACAACTGAAACCACTAACCTTCCAAGCTCTAGTACTGTTAGAGTAAGGGAGGGAAGGCAGAGGCAAACCCTAACGTATCTTAGAGACTATATGACAGGAGAAGGAAGTTCAGATAAGAAGGAAGCACATGTGGTCACTGATGTCATTCAAGATCCTACAACATACAAAGAAGAGAGTAAAAGTCAAAAATGGAGAAGGGACATGGACGTTGAGATCGATGCCATAGAGGGAAACTCAACATGGAAGTTATTGGGATTAATCTTGATCAGATCAAGTCGGGTCAAGTTACGAGTCATGGGTCTAGTATTTGAGTCATGTTTTATTTAGAGTATGAAGCAAGTTTTTAATTTGAATTAGTCTTAATAGTTAGCAAGTAGTGGGCATGTTTTAAGGATAGTGGAATAGTGGCACTTGTTTTTAGGAATGAATGTTTATTTTCTATATAATATAAGTTTTCAAGTATGAATGAAGAAAAGAGTTTGAGTGTGTAATCTTAAGCATGAAACCAACAATTGGTATCAGAGTGCAAGGTTTAAAAACAAGTGCTGGTTTGAGAGTCAGAAGAAAGAAATCACCAGAAGCAAGGCAGCAGCCTTGGCTACTATCACCGGAAGCAAGCTCTGAGGAGAGCAAAAAGAACGCAGCAGCAAGGGTTATTGATCGGAGAATTCCGATCAATCAATAGCAAGTTGAAGCATCGTTGAACCAAGATGCAAGCAAGAACAAAGTAGAACCTCGGTAAATAAAACCAGTTGAAAGAAGCAAGGAAGAAGGGTTAGAGATGACAACGATTGAAGAAAGAAGGGTTCGAGACGGAAAATAGGAGCGGAGACGAGACTGCTGCCAAATTGAAAGGGAAAATCGAAGTCGTAGGCACATAACGATTGAGGATCAATTGAATGAAAGCATGCAACTGTTAGGTTGGTAGAAGAAAGACGATAAATAAAAGAAAGAATTTGGTCAAACTTGGTAGGCGGTTATCGTGGAATAAATAGAGAAGCAGGCAAGCTAGTTGTTAATTTAATTGGAGTTCATCGATCAAATAAGCAAGCAACCTAGCATCCCGGCGGATTAATTAAATGCAAGCAGCCTGGCTAGCATTTAAAAATTAAAGTCACGGATGGAAGTAGAAAGAAACGGTCAATTAAATAAAAAACTTTCAAGAAAGAAGAAAACAACAGCAGCTGTTTCGGGCTCAATTTCGGGGGTAAAATGATAACCAAATCACACCTCATTACATTGGTAGCAACTACAGGAATAGGACAGTAAGTAGGAGAACAATTTGGTGATTTCGGATTCGGTTTCGACGTCGATAGTGGAATTCAAATCGGGTGTTCTTGAGCAGGTTTATGAGAATGAAAGCAAAGAAAATAGCAAGAAAAAGGCGTGTAGTGAAGGGTTTGTAAGAACACGAAACATAGTTTAACCCATTAAACTTTCTGAAAACGCAGCGGAATAACAACTTTAAAACATGATTATAAAGCTAAAAATCATGTTATTTAGGTGATATATGTATGTGAAAAACAAACCAATATAACAGAGGATCATTTATGTGAATAAGCAAGCTATGAACATATGTAAATGTACATAAAATCACAGCTTCATTGAGCTGTGAAAACTACCTTTCAGTAGCAGCAAAAACCGACAAAGAAAAGGAGATTAGATGTCCCAAAAACGGCCAAGACTTCAAGATTAGAAGTCCTTAAGCTTGTATACCCCAAGCCTCCTTGCAAACACCTCTTGTTAGGAAGATGATACACCAAGATGACTCAAAAACCTTCTCCAAATGCTGCTGTGTTCCGTGAGTTTTAGAGAGAGGGAGAGAGGTTTTTTGATCTCTTGCATGTGATATGAGAGGATGAATGTGGAGTGCAAGACATGTTTTAATGTGTGTGTTCTCCACTATATTCCCCACTATATTCCCAACTACATGTTTTAATGTATTGTGTTCCCCACTATATGAAAGAACCAACTAAAATAAGGGGGCGGCCAAATGGGTTTAAAAAAAATTTCCTTTAAACTAATAAACACAACATTTTAACTAGTCTTTTATTTGGATATACAAGTAACCTTTTAATTGTATAATCCTTACACTCTTATTATTAATTTGTGATTTATTTAACTCACTTAAATAACATTATAAATAATATCATTGAACAAAATGTACTAATAATTTGTTCCCTCTCATATGCAAGTTATTTAGAAAACCTATTTTCTAAATTGGTGTAAATATTTAATTGCATGATCATATCATCAATTAAATATTAATTTGTGTTTGCTAAGCTTGTTATTGGGTATAACCCGACTTGGATCATAACGTACTAACCGCATCAATATTCTATGTGTCTTGGGAATAAAGAATCCTACAATCTCCCACTTACCCAAGATTCATAGAAGATTGATGCAAGTAGTAAATACCGCCTAACAACGGTTTACTACCCTTAATACGCATGACTTATGGTCATTCAATAACATCATCCCATTCAAGTATCCTACTTGAAATGATTTAGGTGAATCAATCATCTATCCTTTTATTTTAGATGTCATGTTAAATCCAATGACACAGAATGATCATTCCTTGTTGATTTAACTTAATCAGGCCTTAGACATCTTGCTCTCAACGAATAAGAGGAACAAATTCCATCTTGACTACATACGTTTCTCACAAACACCTCGTGTCATACCTGAACATACCCTTATGTACTGTCCACTATTTCTGGACAGTGAAGAATTATCTCAAGGTATAATACTTGGTGAATATCAAAATCCAATATGTATCTCAGGTCGGAGGATACCAAATGATATTCACCTTTACTCAAATTTACTTATGATCAATCAATAAGATTCCATGTTTGTATCCCATAAATATCTATGAACCTTGGTAGCAACCTATTGTTCTATATTCATCCTTATGAATATCAACCAATCCAAGTTCATAATAATCTTACCCTCACACTTGTTCCCACAAGTATGAACGACTACGGACATTTAGAGTAAACAATTTACTCATGGATTAAACATGCTAAATTGGAACATTAATTGAAACATTATAAACAAATAATTTTATTCAAATAATAAAGAGTTCCATATATCCAAATACAAAATTTACAGATCAAATCCAATCACTAGAATGTCGAAGTCCCATGGCACAAGTATGACCTTCATGCTTTGCCTTTTCAAGGAGCTTCGTGAGAGGATCCGCAATGTTTTGATCCGTGTGAACTTTGCGAATACATATCTTTCCTTTCTCAACTTCATCTCGTATGTAGTTGAATCTCCGCTCAATGTGCCTAGTCTTTTGATGAGCACGAGGTTCCTTGATTTGAGCAATCGCTCCCTCGTTATCACAAAAGATCTCTAGGGGGTCCTGAATGGAAGGGACAACCCCTAGATCGGCAATGAATTTCTTCAACCATGCAGCTTCTTGAGCTGCCAATGAGGCGGCGACGTATTCTGATTATGTAGTTGATAGAGCCACCGCATCCTGCTTGGAGCTCTTCCAAGAGACCGCTCCTCCATTCAGAATGAAAATGTATCCCGATTGTGACCGTGAATCATCACGATCGGTTTGGAAACTCGCATCCGTGTAACCTTTTACAACGAGTTCCTCATCACCAGATCCATAGATTAGGAACATATCTCTTGTCCTCCTTAGGCACTTAAGTATGTTCTTAACAGCCATCCAATGACTGCTTCCAGGGTTTTGCTGGTATCGGCTTGTCATGCTTAATGCGTATGAAACCTCCGGCCGAGTGCATATCATTGCATACATGATGGATCCAATAGCAGATGTGTATGGGATTGCCTTCATTTTATCTTGCTCATCCTTTGAGCTAGGACATTGAGTCGTACTCAATATCGTTCCTCTTTGAATTGGTATGGTACCTTTCTTAGAGTTCTTCATCTTAAACCTTTTCAAGATTTTATCAATGTATGCACTTTGATTTAAACCAATCAACCGCCTTGATCTATCCCTATAGATCTTTATTCCCAGAATATAGGCGGCTTCACCAAGATCCTTAATGGAAAAACAACTTCCAAGCCAGGTTTTTACACCTTCCAAGGTTGGAATGTCATTTCCAAATAGTAGTATGTCATCAACATACAATACTAGGAAAGTTATTGTGCTCCCACTAGCCTTCTTATACACACAAGCCTCATCAGCGTTTTTGACGAAGCCAAATTTCTTTACTTCTTCATCAAAACGGTGATTCCAACTTCTCGATGCTTGTTTCAATCCATAGATTGATTTCTTTAACTTGCATACTTTGTTAGGATGTTTTGGATCGACAAAACCTTCAGGCTGAACCATATAGACATCTTCCTCAAGTTATCCATTTAGGAAAGCGGTTTTGACATCCATTTGCCAAATCTCATAATCATAATGAGCAGCTATGGCAAACAATATCCTTATAGACTTTAGCATCGCAACAGGTGAGAAAGTTTCATCATAATCAAACCCTTGAGTTTGAGTGAAACCCTTTGCTACAAGTCTAGCCTTATAAGTTGTAACACCCTCAATCTTATAACAATATAATATAATAAGGAGGGTGCTACGAGTTGGGTTATAATAATAATTCAGAGACTACAAACGCAGCGGAAATTTTTATATATTAAAAACTTTTTACATCATTAACGATCATTACAACACTTCAACTGACATCTCAAAACTTTGTCAAACTTCATATACATCTTTCCCAAAACCCAACATTTAGCCAGTATCATACACCATAACCGGAATTTAACTCGGTGGGGCGCCTTCACGAACACTTCTATTAATACCTGGCATGCATAAGAAAACAAACACAAAATCAGATAAACTGGTGAGTTCTAACGTACATCACATTTCAATAATAACACTTCATCAACTGTTACAACACCGAATGATTCATAAACATTCATCAGTCCATTTATTCGTCTCAGTATTGATATGCATATCGAATACCCACAAGGTACTTATGGACATCTTTTTATCGATTTTAATTTGGTGGGTCAAACCTCCACCTCGCGCGTTGACGGGTCAAACCTCCGTCTATAGTTTGGTGGGTCAAACCTCCACCTCGCGCGTTGACGGGTCAAACCTCCGTCTATAGTTGGCGTTGACGGGTCAAACCTCCGTCTATAGTTGGTGGGTCAAACCTCCACCTCGCCATTCACCACAATTTACCACTTTCAACTCTTATTCACATTTTCTATTTATTTATATGCATGCCAGTGCCCGATTTTGTCAAACAACATTTATCAAACGGCATTAACATATAAAAAGGGCAATTAGAACTCACCTTAATGTTTTCAGCAAGTGGTTATCAATCCAAATACACTAGGGCAGCTAAAACTTCTCCTTCTCAAAGCAAATCTAAAACAACAACCCTAACTTAGTCAAATCACCCCTAGCTAACCACTTCACACGACTAAGGCTATGCGACTGGACTCATTCGTACGACTGAACATGCGACTGAGCTTAGTCGTACGAATGGACCATACGACAGAGGTGCGAATGAGCTATAACAAGGTTTGTGCGAATGACCTCCATTCGTGCGATTGGTTCATGCGACTGAACTTCAGTCGCACGATTGAACAATGCGATTGACTCAGTCGCACGAATGGGTCATGTGACTGGGCTCATTCGCCTGAAACGGATCAGCAGCTGTGTTCTGGACATATTTGATCCAAAAACTCGAGTTTTAACCATTTGGATTATACCATATTCACAACAGAACATATACACTTCATTTACAACCGTTTCGGGTCCTTATTTCATCAAACTTCACAAAAACTAGGATCCGAACCCTCACTTTTTTGCTTAACAGAAAAATTGAACAAAAGCTTAGAATTTTAAACATGTTTTTGGATCAATTTCAACCACATACATAGCTTAACATATTCAAGAATCGATCCGTACCAAGCGAAACTTACCGAAACGGAGTTAGCTTAGTCGATTTGGCAAGAACAGGGGTGTTTGGGTTTGACAGAAACAAAAGGGATGGGAATACTACAGATAAAATCTGCTTTTGAACATCCTTAACCACCTTACTTATTACACATGCCTAATTTTAACCGCCTTACTCAGTCGCACGACTGGACTCATTCGCATGATTCAATCGTGCGACTGAGCCCATACGCCCCTCATTCGTGCGGCTGAGCCCCATTCGCACGTATGGCGTGCGACTGAACACGAATTCTAATTAAATAAATTAACATTGAACTTTTGGATGTTACAAGTCTACCCACCCTATTTAGGGTTTCGTCCTCGAAACCTGGCTAAAACAAATGAGGGTAGTTTCATCTCATCTCCTCTTCTGGCTCCCAGGTTGATTCAGATCCTTGGCGATGTGCCCACTGCACCCGGACTAAACTAATGCTCTTATTTCTAAGTTTCTTCTCCTTACGATCTATAATAGCCACGGGTTGTTCAGTGTAATTGAGTTTCTCATCAACCTCAATATCATCTAATGGTACATATTGAGTTTCATTAGCTATGCACTTTCGTAACTGGGAGACGTGAAAGGTTGGATGAATAGTACTTAGTTCTTCTGGTAAGTCCAATCTATATGCTACATACCCAACTTTTTCTATTATTCGGAAAGGTCCAATAAAACATGGACTTAGTTTGCCTCTCTTTCTGAATCGAATAATGCCTTTCCATGGAGAAACTTTTAACAAAACAAAATCCCCAACTTTAAATTCTAATGGTTTCCTTCTACGATCTACATATGATTTCTGCTTGCTTTTCGCCTCTCTAATATGATTCTTAACTACTTCAAATTTTGACATTGTTTCATCAACTATTTCACTATTCCCCAATTCACGTTGCCCTATATCTCCCCAATAAAGTGGAGTTCTGCACTTTCTTCCATACAACATCTCAAACGGAGACATTTGAAGAGTAGCTTGATAACTGTTGTTGTATGCGAATTCAGCTAAAGGAAGATGACTATCCTAGCTACCTCTAAAATCTATACTACATGCCTGTAGCATATCCTCCAATGTCTAAATAGTTTTTTCACTTTGACCATCTGTCTGGGGATGATAGGCTGTACTAAGGTAAAGTTTAGTTCCCATGGCTTCGTGAAATTTTCTCCAATACCTGGAGGTAAATCTGGCATCTCTATCAGACGTGATACTTTTCGGAACTCCATGTAATCTAACTATTTCTTTAGTAAAGATATCAGCTAACGTTTCCACCGAATAAGTTTCCCGTATTGGTAGAAATAAAGCACTCTTGGTTAGCTGATCTATCACTACCCAAATAGTATCATAACTTTTTGGTGTACGGGGCAACTTTATTATAAAATCCATAGTCAGATCGTCCCACTTCCAAACTGGAATGGCTAATGGCTGCAATAATCCATAAGGTTTCTGATGTTCAGCTTTTACTTGGGCACAAGTCAAACATCTATTTACATACTGCATCACATTAAATTTCATCCCTGGCCACCAATAATTATGCTTTAAATCTTGATACATCTTAGTCATGCCTGGGTGAATGGAATACCTAGATTTGTGAGCTTCATCTAGTACCCTATCGCGTAAAGCCAACGGAACCCACATTCGACCAAACCTGATTTTAACACCATGACTATTTTCTTCTAAATATCTTTCTTGACCAACCATTCTTTCTCTCTTAATGTTTTCTTCTTTTAATGCTTCCAATTGAGCTTCTTTCAGCTGTTGCATAAAATCAGGAGTAATTACAAGTTTATACGCCTTAACCTTAATCGGTTCGTACTTCTCCTTTCTGCTCAATGCATCGGCAACCACATTTGCTTTCCCGGGATGATACAAAATTTCACAATCATAATCTTTGATTAATTCCAACCATCGCCTTTGTCTCATATTCAAATCTTTCTGCTCAAAGAAGTACTTCAGGCTCTTATGATCAGTAAAGATGGTACACCTCACTCCATATAAGTAATGTCGCCATATCTTAAGAGCAAAAACTACAGCTACTAGTTCTAAATCTAACTTCATGTGTTTTCAACTGTCTAGAAGCATAAGCAATACTCTCCCACGTTGCATTAAAACACACCCCAATCCCTGATATGATGCATCAGAATATACGACTAAATCATCTACACCTTCTGGTATGGCCAATACTGGAGCTTGTGTTAATCGGTTCTTCAGTTCCTGAAAAGCAGCTTCTTGCTCCTTATTCCATTCATACTTAACGTCCCTCCGAGTTAATTTCGTCAATGGAGAAGCAATTTTAGCAAAATCCTGAATGAATCTCCTATAGTATCCTGCCAGTCCTAAGAAACTACGAATTTCTGAAGGACTTTTTAGGAATCTCCCAGTTCATCACCGCCTCAATCTTCGCAGGATCCACCAATATTCCACTCGCATTCACCACATGGCCAAAAAATTGCACTTGTCTTAACCAAAATTCACATTTCGAGAATTTTGCATACAACTTATTCTTTCTCAAGGTTTCCAATACTTCTCGAATGTGACAAGCATGATCTTCTTCGTTCTTAGAATAGATCAAAATATCATCTATAAACACAATTACCGATTTATCCAGCATCGGTCTACATACCCGGTTCATCAAATCCATGAATGCAGCAGGAGCATTCGTTAATCCGAATGACATCACCAAAAATTCATAATGCCCATATCACGTACGAAAAGCTGTTTTTGGTATGTCTTCTCCTTTTACCTTTAACTGATGATACCCGGATCTAAGATCTATCTTTGAGAACCAATTAGCACCTTGGAGTTGATCAAACAAATCGTCTATACGAGGTAATGGGTATTTATTCTTAACAGTTAGCTTGTTTAGTTCTCTATAATCTATGCACATCCTCAAACTGCTGTCCTTCTTCTTTACAAACAGAACTGGAGCACCTCACGGCGAAGTGCTTGGTCGAATAAAACCTTTGTCTAATAATTCCTGTAATTGCTTCAGAAGTTCCTTCAGCTCAGCCGGTGCAAGTCTATAAGGGGTTTTAGCGACAGGTTTTGCTTCAGGTACTAAGTCAATTCTAAACTCAATTTCTCTATCAGGAGGTATACCCGGTAGATCCTCAGGAAATACATCGGGGAAATCACAAACCACTGGAACATCTTCTAATTTTTTCGTCTTCTTAGCAGTATCAACTACATATGCCAAAAATGACTCACAACCCCTACTCAATAATTTCTCAGCCTTAATTATAGATATGACTTTCACCACACTATCATGTTCATCACCAAAAACCGTTACCAAATTACCATCTGGTGCTCGCAACACAATCATCTTTCTTTTGCATATTATCTGAGCCTCACACGTATATAACCAGTCCATTCCCAATACTACATCAAAACCTCCTAATTTCATCATATGTAACTTAGCAGGAAATTTTACACCTTCTAGTTCGACAAAACAATCATCTATTACCTCACTAATAACTATAAATTCATTAGAGGCAGTTTCTACTGAAAAGGCAACATCTAGATTTGATGGTTTAACTTTTATTAAGGCATGGAATTTCATTGATATAAAACTTCTATTAGCCCCCGAATCAAATAAAATTCTAGCTGGTACATCATTAACAAGAAACGTACCCGACACAACATCTGGTAATGCCTTAGCCTCCTCCGTAGTTATTGTAAATGCTCTCCCCGCAGTACCGCTACTACCACTCGCACTGACTTTACTCGGTCCTCCCACTGCATGAATAGAGACCGGTCCAGGTCTAAACTTTGGACATTCAGATTTCATATGTCCCATCTCCCCGTATTCATAACACCGAAGTTCTGGACATCTGGAAATGAAATGTCCAGGCTTCCCGCATTTACCGGGTGATTCAATCTTCATTCCCCTCTATGAAACTTCCCACATCTATTTCACCGAGGAGGGAGACCTACAAAGCCCCTAGCATTAAACTTTCTCTTCTGCGGCCCACTCTGTCCATACATAGGCCTAGAACTCAGTGAAGTTTCCTGACGACTAACCACTTCTTCTTTCACCACAGGTTTCTCGGACTCAGCAACTTCCTCATACATGTCCGCAGCCAAATTTACCGTGGCTTGGTATGTAGAAGGAGAATTAGACTTTACTAGCATTCTCACCTTAGGGGGTAGTCCCTGGATATATCTAGTAATCCTTTTCGCCTCAGGCATTACTAAATGAGGTACTAAGCGAGCCATTTCTTCAAATCTAGAAGTATATTCTTTATGACTTAAACTGCCTGCCTGAAACTGCAAAAACATGATCTCAATTCTGTCCATCTCGCCTTTCGGACAGAACTTTTCTATCACCAATGCTTTAAAAGTTTCCCACGTCATCTGGTTCACGGCGGCCTCACCCATGGCCTGTTCTACTGTATCCCACCAATACAAGGCTTCAGCTTTAAAAGAATGCACTGCAAAGCCCACTTTCTGGTCTTCCTTGCATCTACTAAGTTTAAACGCTGCTTCCATCTCTCGTAACCACTTATAAGTTACTACTACATCCTTCTGGCCTTCAAACTTAGGCGGGTCACATTCTTTAAAATGTTTATATGACACTGGTTTCTCCACTACCGGCTCAACAACAACAGGTGGAGGAGTTGGTTGGGACAACGATTCACCACCTTTCCTAAGGTCACTTAACATCTCAGGTAAGGTAGTGCATAATACTCGGGCGACTTCATCACCTATAGCTGCCTTAAGTTCATTACCCGAGATCCTAGCTTCAGGTCTAGGGTTCGTATTATCAGTTTCCTCCATCTACGACAAGAAATAAAACCATAATCAAATAATGAGTGATACCAGGATGCTGCATATAATGTAAATTGCTCATAACATTGGCCAGGTGTTATCAATTATTTACTTATTCACACCATCCTGCCTCTTCTCATTATCCTTTCACAGTTTATTTCTAACCCTATCTAAACCACAAATCATGCATACACATAATACTAATCTTCAATTTAAACAATTACTTTTACTCAACAATTGACTGAATTATCACTAATAATTAAATACTCATCCACACAATACTTCTCCCCACTTCCGGCTGTAGATACTGGCACTTCCCATATATTCAGTTAAAGTTTGAAAAATCAATTGTTCAAATCTCTTTAACTAAGGCTCTGATACCAACTTGTAACACCCTCAATCTTATAACAATATAATATAATAAGGAGGGTGCTATGAGTTGGGTTATAATAATAATTCAGAGACTACAAACGCAGCGGAAATTTTTATATATTAAAAACTTTTTACATCATTAACAATCATTACAACACTTCAACTGACATCTCAAAACTTTGTCAAACTTCATATACATCTTTCCCAAAACCCAACATTTAGCCAGTATCATACACCATAACCGGAATTTAACTCGGTGGGGCGCCTCCACGAACACTTCTATTAATACCTGGCATGCATAAGAAAACAAACACAAAATCAGATAAACTGGTGAGTTCTAACGTACACCACATTTCAATAATAACAATTCATCAACTGTTACAACACCGAATGATTCATAAACATTCATCAGTCCATTTATTCGTCTCAGTATTGCTATGCATATCGAATACCCACAAGGTATTTATGGACATCTTTTTATCAATTTTAATTTGGTGGGTCAAACCTCCACCTCGCGCGTTGACGGGTCAAACCTCCGTCTATAGTTTGGTGGGTCAAACCTCCACCTCGCGCGTTGACGGGTCAAACCTCCGTCTATAGTTGGCGTTGACGGGTAAAACCTCCGTCTATAGTTGGTGGGTCAAACCTCCACCTCGCCATTCACCACAATTTACCACTTTCAACTCTTATTCACATTTTCTATTTATTTATATGCATGCCAGTGCCTGATTTTGTCAAACAACATTTATCAAACGGCATTAACACATAAAAAGGGCAATTAGAACTCACCTTAATGTTTTCAGCAAGTGGTTATCAATCCAAATACACTAGGGCAGCTAAAACTTCTCCTTCTTAAAGCAAATCTAAAACAACAACCCTAACTTAGTCAAATCACCCCTAGCTGACCACTTCACACGACTAAGGCTATGCGACTGGACTCATTTGTACGACTGAACATGCGACTGAGCTTAGTCGTACGAATGGACCATACGACAGAGGTGCGAATGAGCTATAACAGGGTTTGTGCGAATGACCTCCATTCGTGCGATTGGTTCATGCGACTGAACTTCAGTCGCACGATTAAACAATACGATTGACTTAGGTGCACGAATGGGTCATGTGACTGGGCTCATTCGCCTGAAACGGATCAGTAGCTGTGTTCTTGACATATTTGATCCAAAAACTCGAGTTTTAACCATTTGGATTATACCATATTCACAACAGAACATATACACTTCATTTACAACCGTTTCGGGTCCTTATTTCATCAAACTTCACAAAAACTAGGATCCGAACCTTCACTTTTTAGCTTAACAGAAAAATTGAACAAAAGCTTAGATTTAAAACATGTTTTTGGATCAATTTCAACCACATACACAGCTTAACATATTCAAGAATCGATCCATACCAAGCGAAACTTACCGAAACGGAGTTAGCTTAGTCGATTTGGCAAGAACAGGGGTGTTTGGGTTCGAGAGAAACAAGAGGGGTGGGAATACTGCAGATAAAATCTGCTTTTGAACATCCTTAACCGCCTTACTTATTACACATGTCTAATTTTAACCGCCTTACTCAGTCGCACGACTGGACTCATTTGCACGATTCAATCGTGCGACTGAGCCCATACGCCCCTCATTCGTGCGGCTGAGCCCCATTCGCACGTATGGCGTGCGACTGAACACTAATTCTAATTAAATAAATTAACATTGAACTTTTGGATGTTACATAAGTATCCAAGTTTCCATGCATATCGGTTTTCTTCTTGAAAACCCACTTACTCCCAACTACCTTGGAATTAGGAGGTGGTACAACAAGTTCCCAAACTTGATTGTCATACATGGATTGCATCTCAACGTTCATGGCTTCAAGCCATTTGTCACAATCCAAATTGGACACTGCATTATGGTATGTGGTTGGTTCATCTGAATCTACCACATAGCATCCATCCATGAAAAATCCGTATCTTTCAGGTGGATTACTAGTTCTACCACTTCTGTGAATTTTTTTGTGTATATTGATCAACCACTTGATCATCCTCAACATCCTCATGTTGAGTGCTAGTTTCAACCAACGTGCATCGGGTTGTGGTTCTTGATCCTCCTCAAGATCCACTGTTCTACTGCTAGTTTCTTCCATAAGAAACTTTGCTTCTAAGAACTCACCCTTTCTGGCAACAAACACCTTTTGTTCCAGTGGATCATAGAAATAATATCCCATAGAATCTCTAGGATATCCAACAAAATACACTTGATGGATCGGACTTCCAATTTGTTTGGGGTGGGAGTCTTAACATAAGCCTCACAACCCCAGACCCTTAAGTATGATAGTAGTGGAACTCTTCCATGCCATATTTCAAAAGGTGTCCTTTCCACCTTTTGGTTAGGGCCATATTTAGAATACGGGCCGCGGAGAGCAAAGCGAAACCCCAAAATGATAGAGACAATGTGCTTCTAGCCATCATAGATCGGACCATATCTAATAAGGTTCGATTCCTCCTCTCAGACACACCATTATGTTGTGGTGTTCCAGGTGGAGTGAGTTGTGAGACAATCCCACAACTCCTAAGATGGTCTTGAAAAGCATCACTTAGGTATTCACCTCCTCTATCGGTACGGAGAACTTTAATCGACTCGTTGAGTTGATTTTCTACTTTATTCTTGAAGATTTTGAACATTTCAAAAGCTTCATCTTTGTGCCTTAATAAGTACACATACCCATAGCAACTATAATCGTCGGTAAAGGTAATGAAGTATCTTTCACCAGTCCTAGTCATTGGTTTAAAAGGACCACATACATCCGAATGTATGATTCCTAATAAATCTTTTGCCCTTTCGTTAGTTCCACTAAAGGGTGCCTTAGTCATTTTTCCTTGTAAACGAGATTCACATACATCAAATGAATCACATTCATTTGTTTTAAAAGACCATTCTTTTGAAGTGTTTGTATACGTTTCTTGTGTATATGACCAAGACGACAATGCCAAAGATAGGTATCACTCAAATCCAACTTGAGTTTCTTGGTGTTAGTTTGGTACAATGAACTATTTAAAGTATATTCATGAACCAATTCATAAATCCCATTGATGGGAATAGCTTTAAAATAGAACATATCATTTAAAGAAACATGAATATCATTTTTAATAAAAGATAATACATAATCATAATGTCTTAATTGGGATACAGAAATAATATTCCTAGTCAAACTAGGAGCATACAAAACATTCTTTAAAATAACCTCCAAGCCACTTGGAAGTTTTAGGATGTAGTCCCCACGAGCTTCAACTAAGACTTTAGTTCCATTGCCCATGAAGAGGCTAACATCCCCTTGATTGAGGTCCCTACTTCTTGTGAACCCCTGCAACAAATTGCAAATATGAGTTCCACATCCGGTATCCAATACCCATGTGTTAGAAGATGTAACATTTAGATCAATATGAATCATGTATGTTGTACCTGAGGTCTGCCCGGCATCCCTTTTTGCTTTCAACTCTTGGAGATGGGAACCAATTCATAAATCCTATTGATGGGAATAGCTTTAAAATAGAACATATCATTTAAAGAAACATGAATATCATTTTCAACAAAAGATAATACATAATCATAATGTCTTAATTGGGATACAGAAATAATGTTCCTAGTCAAACTAGGAGCATACAAAACATTCTTCAAAATAACCTCCAAGCCACTTGGAAGTTTTAGGATGTAGTCCCCACGAGCTTCAACTAAGAATTTAGTTCCATTGCCCATGAAGAGGCTAACATCCCCTTGATTGAAGTCCCTACTTCTTGTGAACCCCTGCAACAAATTGCAAATATGAGTTCCACATCCGGTATCCAATACCCATGTGTTAGAAGATGTAACATTTAGATCAATATGAATCATGTATGTTGTACCTGAGGTCTGCCCGGCATCCCTTTTTGCTTTCAACTCTTGGAGATGGACAGGACAATTCCTTGCCCAATGTCCAATCTCCCCATACTTGAAGCATGGGTCATTGATAGCAACCTTTTGCTTCTTCTCTTGTGGTTTGGGTGGCACCCTTGCCACCCCTTTCCCCTTTCCCCAAACGGGTCCCTTACCCTTGGTAACCTTTGCCTTGGGTGCGGGATAAGGCCTTTTCTTGTTCCCACCTTCATTGATGGTGAGAACGGGTAAAACCATTTTACCCATGGCTGCCTCGGCCGTTTTAAGCATTAAGTGAAGCTCACCAATGCTCTTGTCCCATGCATTCATGTTGTAATTCAACACAAATGTCTCGAACCTTTTGGTAAGGCCATTAAGGATCAAATCCGTGGCCAATTCCTTCGAGACGGGACGATTAAACCTCTCGAGGCGGTCAATATGACTTTTCATCTTAAGTACATAAGATGAAACAGATTGGTTATCGTCCATACGACATGCATGGAGTGCTTGACCCGTTTCGAAGCGCTCAACCCTTGCTTGCTGTTGGAATGTTTCCTCCAGCTGGGTTATCATGTCATAAGCTCCGTGATGTTCATACTCCTTTTGGAGATCCGGAGTCATGCTTGCTAGCATGAGACAAGACACTTGGACGGAGTCCTCAGTGTACTTTAACCAATCGTTGTAGGCCTCCTCATCATCCTCAGTAGGTTGATCAGGGATAGGGTCGTCAAAAATATATGATCTTCTCTCTTGCTTGAGAACGATTCTCAAGGTTGATCGAGGATAGGGTCGTCTAATAATTTGTTCCCTCTCATATGCAACTTATTTAGAAAACCCATTTTCTAAATTGGTGTAAATATTTAATTGCATGATCATATCATCAATTAAATATTAATTTGTGTTTGCTAAGCTTGTTATTGGGTATAACCCGACTTGGATCATAACGTACTAACCGCATCAATATTCTATGTGTCTTGGGCATAAAGAATCCTACATGTAGCAAGAGGAAGAGCAAGAGCAAGTAGTAAGTAGCAAGAGCAAGATGAATTGATTCAATCAAGCAAGAAGATAGCAAGCAAGGATAGAGCAAGAAATAAGAACTATAAGTTCTTAAAGCAAGTAGCAAGAATCGAACATATGTGGTTCAATCAATGAGCAAGTAGTAAGAACCAAGATCAAGATTAAGGGGGTGAATGTTGGGATTAATCTTGATCAGGTCAAGTCGGGTCAAGTTACGGGTCATGGGTCTAGTATTTGAGTCATGTTTTATTTAGAGTATGTAACAAGTTTTTAATTTGAATTAGTCTTAATAATTAGCAAGTAGTAGGCATGTTTTAAGAATAGTAGAATAGTGGCACTTGTTTTTAGGAGTGTATGTTTATTTTCTATATAATGTAAGTTTTCAAGTATGAATGAAAAAAAGAGTTTGTGAGTGTGTAATCTTGAGCCTGAAACCAACAGAAGTTGGTTGATCTGCCAAAGGACACCAAGTGCATTGGTGTTAAGTGGGTGTACAAAACAAAGATGAATGAAAGGGGAGAAGTCGAGAAGCACAAAGCACGATTAGTAGCTAAGGGTTACTGTCAAGAGCCTGGAATCGACTTTGAGGAGGTGTATGCTCCAGTTTCCAGGATGGACACCATCAGAATGATGATCGTTTATGCTGCTCAAAAGGGTTGGGACATATGGCAACTTGATGTTAAGTTTGCTTTTCTGCAAGGAAATGATGCAGACCCAATTGTTGAAAACTGGGTCTTACTGTTTTTGAAGACTCAAGACCGCGTTGTACGAAAAAGGGTCAAAGTTTAAATAACCTAATGTGTACTATTTCTTTTATTGGTTTTTTAATATATAGATTAATTATATATACATAAATTACCATATTGGTAACCAATGATGCATAAGGTACAAGTATATATTGCTTTGAAAATTTTAAGAATCTTTATTAAATTAATGTTTCATTTTGAACCCTCAAAACTTACTTTTTAGGCCCCTCAAACACAATCACTAGTACAACTGGTTAATGTTTCAATATTTTTCATTCCTTTACACCTATAGCTTTTTAAAATATGAAATCTTATAAAATCTAAGTTTATACATGTTTATTTTCATCAACGTTTTTATCTATTTCGGCGTCCTTATGATGTGATTTTTTATGGCAGCGTTAATTTGTATAAAATTCCAAACATTAACGCCTCAACACAACACACATGTTAATTTATGATGGTTTTGTTTTATATAAAGTATCGAATGTTATTGACGACTTTCAGATTTTGTTATTATATAAATTTATGTATATTATTAGTGGCCCCTTCAACGTGAAGGTTCAAGCCAACATTTCGACAGTAGCTTGTTTTTATGGTTTTACTCCCGCATCACTCGGGGGTCTTAATACTAGTATAATATGATTACTGACAGCTAGTTCCGTTGGTAAGGTGTCAAGTAACTAAAAAAACTTCATAGATAATTCATCACTAATTGCAGATAAACCAATATGTTGATATTCCGTTGCTAAATGTCCATCAATAATCAATTTAAACCAAGATTACCCACAATCATATTTTTAACAGAACATCAACCACTTTGATATTCATTCGTTTTGTAGTGATGTAATCAGTTATTAAAAAAACGACACGTCATACTTAATGATAACTGTAAGTGACAATATAGTTTTTTTTTAATATTTATAATTAAGCTAGCTAAACTAATGATAAAACTTGTTCACGGTATTCAAATAAGAACTCATCACAAGAAGGGTTTATTGTGTTATTTTTTCCAATAAGGCCATCGTCATTTACAATAACGATCACTAATAAAGATTATAGGTTCAGTACATGAACCATAGATCATCAACTACATTGTCGGTCTATAATTGACCAAAACATAGCGTACTATGAATGACAAATGATCAAAAATGAAAAACAATTATTTCCATATGATAAATAATGAAACAGACATATTGAAATGACATCATATCACATTGTTTTCTAAATCAAACAAACGTGATTACTTATGAGCATGGTTGACACATGTCCATCAACTTTGCCATATTATGACACTTGTAGTTTGATGTCACACTTAGTTAACATCCCATTTGCCATACTATGTTTTGGTGTTAAAAGCAATCTGATCCAATGTTTGGATTTGGATCGACTCCCGTGAATTCAGAAAAAAATAAAAATGAATCATTTAATTTGTGATCTATGTACTCAATCTAGTTTTACATTTTTATACATATGTTTGTTTTGAAAACCGGACCTGATGGGGTGGCCCGATCGGTTGGACGGGAACCGGACTCCAATCTGATCCGGTTCGATGCTTAAAACCATTTTGACGTTGGATTGGTTATTGGACCAGTTGAACCGGTCAAACCGGAGGTCGGATCGGAAACTGAATCGGTTGAACTGGTTTTTTATATATTTTTTAATTCTTACACATTTATTAAAATAATTATAATTTTATCCGGTTCTTATATCCGATCCGAGCGGTCAAACCAGTCAAACCAGCGGACCGCTAAAACATTCAGTTTACTATCTTGTCAAGTTCTGAAAACATTGATAATTATCAATGATATTCTAGATTTACACGTGACACAATTACCTAACCAAACCTAATCCAACTTCTAAGCAACATATATTTTAACTAGTGTTCACCGTTATAGATGGGGGTAACCACAATGTGGAGGATTAAAATATACACTTCTTGTGATGAGTTCTTAATTATTTAAATGCCCTTGAGTGAAAAAAAAAAAAAGAGTTTATGACGAATAGTTAGCACCGATTACTCGTGGACCATAAGGCACACATGAACCCATCCGTATTTTTATCACATACAAAAATGACACACGTAAAAGACCTTTTGTTATGGTGGTGGGGTGAGAGCAACAACAACGAGCTATATGTGTTAGTTGTCACCATTTCAGCACTAATATTGGCTACTTTATGGTTCAAGTTCAAACCTACAAACTTCACAAATGGTGCACCACCACTGCCACCGGGACCACGCTCGTTCCCGATCGTCGGGTACCTTCCGTTTCTTAGTCCGAACTTGCACACACAGTTCACCAACATGGCTCGCACCTACGGTCCAATCTTCAAGCTCAAGTTGGGAAGCAAACTTCAAGTTGTGATAAACACACCCGAGTTAGCAAAAGTTGTGGTTCGTGAACAAGACGAGGCCTTTTCTAACCGCGACCAGACGCCCACGGCCTTAGCATTAAGTTACGAAGGTCAAGATATAGTGTTTTCGAAAAACAACGACAACTGGCGTAAGCTACGTAAGATTTTATCCATGAGGTCCTCAGCAACAAGAATCTTGAAGCAAGTAGTTGTTTTAGAAGGGATGAAGTTAGAAAAGCCATCAAGAATGTTTTTGGTAAAATTGGTACAGCACTTAACGTACGTGAGATTGCCTTTGTTACTGAGACAAATGTCCTAACAAGAACAATATGGGAAAACACATCCGATGAAGGGGTGAAACACCGGAATCTTGGAGTTGAGATAGATATGGTGGCTTCCAACATCGTTAAGAATTTTGGACGCGTGAATTTGTCTGATTTCTTCCCCAGTCTTTCGCGGTTTGATCTGCAAGGTGTTGAGCGGGACATGAGGTCTCTACGTGACAAGATGGATAAACTTTTCACTAGCATCATTAACGATCGAATCGAATCCAACCGTAAAAAGACTCAAGATGGAGTGAAATGTGAAGGAAAGAAAGATTTTGTACAAATCCTACTAGATCATAGGGATGAAAAAGATGGAAAGTCGCTTAACATGACCCAAATGAAGGCACTTCTCTTGGTAGGATTTTTTTTTTTTTTTTTTTAATTGTGAGTCTCGTTTCATATAAGTAGATCAACGAATCTAATTAGCTACTTTATTTTTCTAGGACATTATGATTGCAGGAACTGAGACAACAGCAACGACAGTAGAATGGGCAATGGCATGTATTATGCATGATCATAAGGTAATGAAAAAGGTTCAAGAAGAATTAGTAGAAATCGTAGGACTAAACAGCATGATCGAAGAATATCATCTTCCAAAACTAAAATATCTAGATGCAACAATTAAAGAAACGTTACGCATGTATCCTATAGTCCCTTTTCTGGTCCCACGATCACCAAGCAAGACATGCACGGTAGGTGGATATACAATTCCAAAGGGTTGTTCTATCATTCTGAATGTTTGGTCAATCCATCGAGATCCGCGGTATTGGGACAATCCCATGGAATTCAATCCCGAGAGGTTCTTGACAAACAAATGGGATTATAAGGGAAACAATTTAACGTATTTTCCGTTTGGATCAGGGAGAAGAATATGTGCAGGTGTTCCACTTGCTGAGAAAATGGTAACATTTATCTTAGCTTCACTCATACACTCGTTTGATTGGAGGTTGCCTAGGGGTGAAGAGCATGATCTTAGCGAAATATTTGGCATTGCGTTAAAGAAAAGAAAGCCACTCGTCGCTATTCCTTCTCAAAGATTGCCTGATGTGAGCCTCTATATGTAATCTTGTATGATTTCTTTCTTATGTCGATTGTGTGTTTATTAATTTTGTCTATTACCCTTTTGGTGTTTCATATATTTCAACCTATTTTGGGAACATTTACTTTTGAATTCACAGCCACCACTACTATGTATGCCCATTTCTAGCACAAGTAATTCTGACACCACCGGTTTCAACAAAGTTGTTATTACCAAGGTGTACACATGTTAACAAACAAAATAACTTGTTTAGGTTTGAAAATCATAAACACTCATGATATTAAACGTATCCAATGCTAGAAATAGTTAAAAACATTAGATTAAACACGTTAAACAGTGGTGATCAATCCATCCATCAGTATGTTGGACATTGAAAGTATCTTTAAATAGGCCTAATGTGGTCATTGGTGACGATTGATGCTACTAAATTACGGCATAACAGACTCATCTTGAAAAGGGTTTGGCAATTCGTGCCGATAAAAATTAATTTTTGGAACAAAAGGTGAAACTTTGCATAATTGTGTGCATTGTTTTGCAAGAAAACAAAATAGAGTATTCTTTGGAGGTTCAACTCCATTAAGAAAGTCATGTGTTCTTGATCTTGTGCCCTCTCATATTTTTGGACCTATTAATGTTAAAACGATATTAATGATCATTCCACAAAGCTATAGGTGTACATGATTGAAGTATAAATATAAAGATCAAAATTTTAAGACCTTCAAACAGTTTCACGATTTAACTAAAAAACAAAAGGCGAAAGTTAAAATGTATCAAAAACAAATAATAGAGATGAGTATATTGGACATTCGAAAGTATCTTTAATTTTTTTATGAATATTAACTGAGTTGATTTGGTTTGATACGTATTAAAAATACAAAATCTTGTAAGGACAACCAGACATCAAAAATTTCCGACATCAAAAATAAATTCTAGTGATACACCACGTATTCATAAAGTAAAATCATAGATAGATACATCTAACTAAGGTAGTGTTTGGTACGTCACAATTAGAGGCGATATGAAATGAACCATTAAAGGTGAATTGAAAAAGACATGTTTGGCTTGTGAAAGTAATGGAATATACCATTACATAGTTGATTCTATTCTTTCAAATTCATTCCATTCACCCTCTTTTTTTTTATTCATTTTCTTCTTCCATCATTAGTCACTAACACCACTCACTCACCCACCACAACAACCACCACCGGCCGCCGCCACCGTCACCAACCACCAGCCACCGTCACCGCCACCACCGGACACCGCCGCCAACAACTGCCACCGGGAACCACCACCAGCCGCCAGAGCCACTTTTACATTTCATTCTTTAGTCTTTTTCTACCCAACCAACAACACTAAGTAATGATTTATTTTATTTCTAAAAGATAACCAACCAAAATAATAAAATATAATTCATTTCATTCTCTCATCCACTCTATTTACTCATTCATTTCCTTTATTCGTAAATTCAATTACCCATACCAAACAAATCCATGAACATTACGATTTTATGATCGTAGAAGACAATTGGGCTTGTTGTGAGTGTTTTTCATAAAAATGGGCTGGGCCGTTGCACTCATAATAATAATAATATACGTGGGCACCACGCAACCATTATAAACCGACTCTAATAACATATTTATAACCCTTGTATTTGCTTATCACGGCCACTTACAATTTACATTGATCATCGTCGTCGTCATGTCAAAGGTAAAATCAATCACACTTCTAGACATTCCAAACCATTTTTAACCGTTCTTCTGTTCGATCGCTATCACTCTTTCTCGTTGATCGACCAGCATTTTTTCTGATTATGTTGATTTGATACATTATGCGTTTAAATCGTTGTCTGTTTTATTGATGTAAATTCGTGGAATATGAAATATTAGGGTTTAATCGATATGTTTGTTGATAATTTTTGTTTGACTTTGGTTTTAGGTTGATAACAGAAACTCTTCGGCGATCAAACGTGCCAGAGCCGATGGTATGTATCTTCAGTTGATGAACTCAAATGCATTTTGCTTCTTCGTTTAGCTAATTCTATATTGATTTGTCAAATTCCTTACGATGCATGTCTTATGAGTGAGTTTACTTGGAAAATTGTGTTGGCTATAGGTTTTTTTTATACTGTTGCTTTGAAAAATGGTATGCGCTGTCTGGTGTGTAGGTGTTTGTTTATAAATTAAACCCGCTGATAATTCTGACTGGGTTTATCTTATGAGGGTTTATCTCAAATTTGTTCTTTATTTAGTTCTGAATAATGGTATGCACTGTCTGGTGTGTAGGTTTATCTCAAATTTGTTCTTCATTTAGTTCTCGTAGCTAATTCTATATCGATTTGCCATATTCTCGACCATCTTACAATGAATCTTAGATTTTGTTTCTATATCGTGAAAGATGTCACTTAATATCCAGTGGCGTCTATTGTTACATGTATAATGCAGATATGACATCCATTTTGGAGATTTTAATCCCATTTTCTAAAAATTAATACAATATTATATTAGGGTATGGAATTCTAAATTCTGAAATTTATTGGAGATATTTATGGTTTCAGGTCTTGATGCATTATTTAATATAAGGGAAAAAAGAAGCAGATATGAAAGTGAAAGTAGGGAATCATCTCGTTATGGAAGCGAGTGCAGAGATTATGGGAAGAAAAGAAGCAGATATGAGAGCTCGAGAAGGACGCCTGGTATGTTTATGTGATTTTTTTATAATCATTTTTTTGTGAGAATAAATATAGCTCTGCTCAGCATTTTAACTGAGTTAGCTTTTGGTTTTTAAATTAATAGTGTGTTTGGGTGTTGTAGGTAGATCCAATTGGGATTACGGAAGATGGGAATGGGAAGATACACCTAGGCGTGATAGTCGTTCAAATAGTAGTAGACATTATCACCTTTCACCATCACCAATGCTAGTTGGTGCTTCACCTGATGCACGATTAGTATCCCCTTGGCTCGGGAGCAATACTCCTCAATCTGGTAAGTTGATAATGTCTTTTGGTTTTCAACCTGAGATGCATTTATTCCCAAAATTATCCTTGTAGACGTGACATTATTAGTCCAGGTCGGGTGGTAGATTAAAATGAACTTTGACTGATTTTAACAGGGCTTGGTGCTTCTCCATGGGATGGTGTGGCTCCTTCACCAGTTCCAATTAGGGCATCTGGATCACTTAGATCATCAACTTCAAGATTTGGCCGAAGGTCTCAACAACCACTTTCTGCACAAATTTCACTACCCTCTGAGGTTAAATACATTTTCACCTCGTTCTTGTTTTCTAAACTACAACAAATTAAGCATCTGGCCTTTTGTAAATTGTTTGACCTTTGACAATGTCGTGTATACAGGGTGAAGAAGCTGAGAAGGAAAAGTTTATTAATCCAGACATAAGTGAGAGTATGCAATTGGAGATGGAATACAATGCTGATCGTGCATGGTAAGTTTATATACTAAACTAAGATACATCAATAGCCTCTGGGAACGAAGTTGAATGATGATTATTGATTCATTATATGTTTTTTAACATGTGCTTTTTAGGGCACATGTTAACTAGCATTTAGTATTCCCCCATAGTTTCCCTTTTGTCTTTTTCTTCTATTATACAATGGTTTGCATATTCACTGTTGCCACGCATTTTGAGATCAAGTCCAAATGTTTGAAAATTTGTTTGTATTTGGTCAAAGATGCATAAAACCTTGATGTTTTTTCAACCTCTTGAAAAGAATTACAATAACTTCAAATATTGATTATCTTATTTGTTTTGTAATAATAGAACAGTCTATGTGAAGTTCTGATTTGATCAGTCATCACATGGACACTTTAAAAGTCATATTGATGAGTTAAGCATTCTAAAAAAGTATATTGTTGTATGCTTAAGGCTGGAAGTTTCAAATATTTCGATCCAAGATTCTGTGTATTGTAACTTGATCAGTCATTTCTTATGGTTTTGCTGTACATACTGCTTTCAGTGCTTAAGATATTAACCTGTTTGTTATCATAGGTATGATACAGAAGAAGGCAACACTATGTTTGATGCTGACAGCTCATCATTTTATCTTGGTGATGACGCTTCTGTCCAGAAGAAAGAAACTGAGCTGGCAAAAAGACTGGTATGTGTAATGTTTGCTACTATCTTGGTACACCACTTCTTTACTTGAACTTTTTTGGGGACTCTTGGTTGGAATGGAACGGGTTAAAGAATGAAATGCGTCCACTGCGTTCCCTTATCATGTTCTGTTGACATTTGAATGAAAAGGGTCATTCACTTCTGCTGTTTGTTTTGTATGTTCATTTAACTTTTTCTAGTCAAACCACCATTTTACATGACATGTTCAGAAAGAGAATAAATTATCTATTTATTTGATATTTTGTTAAATAAATATTGTTTTAAGTATCACTTCCCACATTATATACATCTGGATGTATAGTTTCACCTTTTTTTAGTGCATTATTTAATAAAAAATACAAAACTTAATATGAAATAAAATTTTGAACTAAATAAAAGATTAAGGGACTTCAAATAAAGATTATAACAAAAAATATGATTTCTGTAGGATACATAAAAAATTTATAAAAAGTGTTTTATTTAATTTTTATTGAAACTTTTAAGAAAACTAATTTATTGGTAAGGTTTATACTTTCTTCCATTCCTTGAGGGAATGTAAGTTAATCTCATGCCTATGTAATAACGAATATTATGATAATTAGAACCACATTTCTGTTAGTTAATTCATTGTATTGTTTAGAGTTTAAAGTTTTTGTTTTGTGTACTTTGTGTTTACTTTGTAATAGTTCATAGTATAAGGACTGAAAGTGTAAATTTGTAATAGTTAGTTAGATCTACTAACTGCTATAAATATGTAGTATTACATGTAAGTGGGTTAACACCCTTTCAATAATAACAACTTACCGTTATGTTCTAAGTGTATCAATTGGTATCAGAGCTAACAAGGCTCTCGAATCCAATCAAGGGAATTCTGTGAAATTTCTCTCCGATCATCTTCTCCGATCATCTCTTAATCGCCCGAACCCACGGCCACCTGAAATTGAAGTCGCCGACGACACAGATCCGCAATTGCAACCCCGGCGGACTGCAATTGAGCCCACGCACGAACAATTGACTCAATCTTGCCTCGAATTGAAGATTTGTGACGCGATTTCATGGCGGACAACAATCGACAAGTCGCATTGAGAGACCTGAACGATTCAATTTCGTTCAAGATCCCGATCCTCACGCCGAACACGTACACCTCCTGGGCGATTAAAATGGAGGCGTTCATGGATGCCCAGGGGCTCTGGGATGCAATTGAACCCCCGACGACCGCCGAGGTCGATGTGAAGCTCGGCAAGAAGGCCAGAGCATTCATTTTTCAGGCCTTGCCCGAAGATGTACTAATGCAGGTTGCTGCATTTAAAGGTGCAAAAGACATCTGGGAAGCCTTGAAGAAAAGGTATGTTGGTGAAGATCGAGTGAAGCAGGCAAGAATCCAAACTCTAGATCATGAGTTTGAGATGTTGGCAATGTCGGAGACCGATTCAATTGATGAATTTGCGGCTAAGATGGGAGAACTGGTGTCAAAGTATCGTGCTCTTGGAACCACAATTGAAGCCTCAAAACAAGTAAGAAGAACCTTGAAGGCTGCACCCGAAAGGTTTCTTCCAATTGTGGCTGCCATAGAGCAGTTCTCTGACCTTGAGGCCATGACCTTCGAGGAACTGGTGGGAAGGCTGAAAGCCTATGAAGAAAGGCTCAAGCCGAACCCCCAAACCAAGAACACCTCGGGTCAGTTGCTTTTAACCAGAGCAGAATGGCAAGAAAGGGTCAAAACTGAGTCCAAGACTGAAGGTCACAAGCAGTCAAATAGTGGGGACTCAAGAGGCAAGAGTAGGGGACGTGGGAGGAATGTAAAAAGTAGGGTCACTAAACCCGGCTCTGAGGGTGGTGACAGGGCAGCACCTCCCAAGAAAGACAAGCGAAAGATGAGGTGTTACAATTGTGATCGGCTGGGGCATTTCTCCAATGAATGCAGGGCCCCTAAGACCAGAACTGATGAAGCTCACCTCTCTCACACCCAAGAAGACCAAGAACCTTCCCTGTTAATGGTGAAAGTCATGCAGGACTTGGGATTACTTGAAGAAAATAGTGTCTATCCTAAGTCTATGACCACTGAAGTGGATTCCTGCATATGGTACCTAGACAATGGTGCTAGTAACCACATGACAGGGGTCAAGACTCACTTCAGTGAGTTGGATGAAACTGTTACTGGGAGGGTGAAGTTTGGAGATGGCTCGGTTGTGGCCATAAAGGGAAAAGGCTCAGTGTGTTTTCAATGCAAGAATGGGGAGCACAGAGTGGTTACCAATGTCTACTACATTCCTACCCTCATGAGCAACATATTGAGCCTAGGTCAGTTAGATGAAGTTGGCTGCAGGATCATAATGAAAGGTGGACTTCTGTGGGTGTTTGAGAAGAGTGGAAGGACCTTGTTAAAGGTCAAGAAAGGGCAAAACAGGCTCTATAGGGTCAATTTGGAAGTAACCCTCCCGAAGTGCTTGTTAGGAGAAATCCAAGATGAAGCCTGGAGATGGCATGCTAGATTGGGTCACTTGAACTTCGACTCAATTAATAGTATGTCTAAACACAGCATGACAAGAGGTTTACCAAGAATAAACCACAAGTCACAGCTGTGTGGTAGCTGCCTGGTAGGGAAGCAAAGAAGTCTGTCTTATCCTACTACAAGTGTCTATAGGGCTGAACAACCCTTGGAGCTTGTGCATGCAGACTTATGTGGACCATTAGATCCACCTACACCAGCTGGAAATCGATACTTCATGCTATTAGTTGATGACTACTCCAGATATATGTGGGTATATTTTCTGAGGTCAAAGGATGAAGCCCCTAAAGCATTTCAGTCATTCATTTCTCATGCCCAGGTAGAGACAAACTTCAAGTTGAAGGCCCTAAGAACAGATAGGGGAGGGGAATTCACATCTCAGAAATTTGAGCAGCTGTGCACCTTAGATGGCATTAAAAGGTACCTTACTGCACCTTACTCTCCACAACAGAATGGGGTTGTGGAGAGGAGAAACCAAACTATAATGGGCATGGTTAGATCTATTCTTAAAGGGATGAGTATGCCTTTGTGGTTGTGGGCAGAAGCAGTAAGGCACTCAGTCTATTTGCAAAATAGATGTCCCACTAAGGCCCTAGTCAATATGACTCCTTATGAGAGGCTGTTTGAAAGAAAGCCTAAGGTAAAACACTTGAGAGTATTTGGATGTGTGGCCCATGTAAAAGTTAGTAAACAACTAAGGAAGTTGGATGATAGAAGTACCCAAATGGTGCATTTGGGTTTGGAGCCTGGCATAAAAGCTTACCGATTGTACAATCCTGTGACTAGGAGATTGGTAGTCAGCAGGGATGTGCATTTTGAGGAGGATAAGTCTTGGAAATGGGACACAACTGTTGTGGACCATAGCAGTCATAGCTATGCAAGCTTTGGTGGAACAGTGTGTGTTTCAAACCAAGCAAATGTGTCTGCAAATCAAGCAAGTCATGACTCTATGCAAAACCATTCTTCAGCAGGTGATTGGGAAGAAGCAGATTGGGAAGATGGAGGTCACTCTCCAGGTGTAGAGCATGACTCAGGGGGTGTTGACTCAGGGGGTGATAGGGGTGATGAAGGGGAACAAACATCAAATGGTGATCAAGTCTTTAGATCAACATATGATGATACTCCTCCCAAAGGGTTTACATCTTTGGATAATGTGTTCAGTAGAACTGATATACTGAAAAAAATACCCTTTACACCTCCAAATTATGATGAGTCAGATTTGTTGTTACAAATAGAAGAGCCTGTCAGGTTTGAACAAGCCAAAGAAAGTCCAGAATGGATGAAAGCCATGAGGAGTGAACTGGAAAGTATAGAGAAAAATGGCACTTGGAAGTTGGTTGACTGCCCAAAAGGTGTGAAACCTACAGGCTTGAAGTGGCTATTCAAGCTTAAGAAAGATGCAGAGGGTAATGTGACCAGACACAAGGCTAGGCTTGTGGTTAAGGGGTATGTGCAGCAGTATGGGATCGATTATGAAGAAGTTTTTGCTCCTGTGGCCAGATTAGAAACTGTGAGGTTGATATTAGCTATGTCTGCAGTAAATAAGTGGAAAGTACATCATCTTGATGTAAAAACTGCATTCCTCAATGGGGAATTGAAAGAAGAAGTTTATGTTGTTCAACCTGAAGGTTTTGTGAAACCTGGAAGTGAGAGAAAGGTCTATAAGCTAATGAAAGCCTTGTATGGACTGAAACAGGCACCTAGGGCCTGGAATGAGAAACTGCATGAAACATTGGTTAAGTTTGGCTTTGAAAGATGTCCTAGGGAACATGCAGTGTATAAAAGAAACACAGAAGCTGGTGCTCTAATCATTGGTGTTTATGTGGATGATATCATAGCTACCGGATCCAATGATGATGTGATCAAAGAGTTTAAGTCTATGATGATGTCTTGCTTTGAGATGACTGATTTGGGTCTACTTAATTACTATCTGGGCATAGAGGTTAAGCAGACAAATGAGGGATTTTTCTAACTCAAGTTGGTTATGCTAGGAAGATTCTTGAAGATCAAAAGATGTGGGAGTGTAACTCCACAAAGATTCCTATGGATCCGGGCTTAAAATTGGGCAAAGATGAAGAAAGTGAGTCTATGAATGTGTCCCAATACAGAAGGGTTATAGGGTGTTTGAGATATATTACACAAACTAGACCTGATTTGAGTTACTCAGTTGGGATTGCAAGTAGATTTATGGCAGATCCTAAGGCATCACATTGGCAAGCTGTCAAGACTATACTTAGGTATTTGAAGGGAACTATGGAGTATGGCATATGGTATAAGTATGGGGGTGTAGGAGAGCTGATTGGATACAGTGACAGCTCGCATGCTCCTACTAAATCAGATGGAAAGAGTACTACAGGGATGGTATTCTATTTTGGTGGTGGTCCTGTGAGTTGGGTGAGCCAAAAGCAGGCCACAGTGGCTCTGTCTTCTTGTGAAGCAGAGTTCATGGCAGCTACAGCCACAGCTCAACAGGCTGTGTGGCTTAAAGGCTTGCTAGAATATTTGACAAATCAAGAAATGGGTCCTATTCTGTTGTGTGTAGATAACAAAGCTGCTATTCAATTAATGAAGAATCATGTGTTCCATGGCAGATCTAAACACATAGATGTGAGGTACCACTATATTAGGGGATGTGTAGAGAAGAACCTAGTGGTGGTAAAGCATGTTAGTGGAAAGGAACAAAAGGCAGATATGTTAACCAAAGCTTTGTCAAGGGTCAAGTTTGCTGAAATGAAGTCAAAGTTAGGAGTTGGAACAATACAAGAATTAAGGGGGTGAATGTTAGTTAATTCATTGTATTGTTTAGAGTTTAAAGTTTTTGTTTTGTGTACTTTGTGTTTACTTTGTGTTTACTTTGTAATAGTTCATAGTATAAGGACTGAAAGTGTAAATGTGTAATAGTTAGTTAGATCTACTAACTGCTATAAATATGTAGTATTACATGTAAGTGGGTTAACACCCTTTCAATAATAACAACTTACCGTTATGTTCTAAGTGTATCAATTTCTAATGAGATTGTCTATTCGCTTCCTATCTGTAAAACAAGTGTTATTCATTCCATTCCTACTGCAGGGTGTGCAGATTGTTATAAGTTTGTGGTGGGATTTTTATTTGGATTTTTTTGGTCTAATTTGGTGCTATATGTTTGGGTTGTAGGTTCGAAGGGATGGAACACAAATGACACTTGCTCAAAGCAAAAAGCTATCTCAGGTTACTGCTGATAATGCTCAATGGGAAGATAGACAGCTTATGAGATCTGGTGCTGTTAGATGTACAGAAGTGCAAACAGAATTTGATGATGAGGAAGAACGCAGGGTGATTCTTCTTGTTCATGGTATGAACTCCTTACCTTTTTGCAAGAATTTTAAGAATTTGTGCTACCTTCTGAGGTGTTTGCGATTGTTTTTAATTGGCTGCTCTTCTTATTGAGTTTTCAAAAGTAGATCAATTGTTAACTTGAAAACTTACTATAATAATCCGTTTTCCATAATGTTTTGTGATTGTTTATTTGAACTGGTGGATTTATAATTTCATGTGTACCATACCCTTGAGGCGAAATAAGCTGTAGTGCTAGCGTGCTGCTTATAAGCATAAGCGTAGTCTATTCAGTCCCAAACTCGTCTTTAGTTAATGGATTTAGTTAGTTAACGTGTTTTCAGATGTTTGTGGGGTTGTCTATCTTCTTATCGGGCAATAATTAGACCACAAAGAGGTCTTCTCATCGGGCAATAATTAGACCCCAAAGAGGATTAAGAGAAACATTTTGACTCTTTAGTGTTTTTAATAGTAAGTTAAATTTAAACTTCCTATCTATAGGAGAAACGTTCTTTCTCTCCAATTATGAGATTGGAAGAAGGTGAGGCTAGAAACTTAAGGACGGTTAGTCTAATATTTCTTGCAACGCAAGGCATGTTGCTTGCTGAGCAAGCAATGACTAAAATGATAGAATACTTAAAATAAAAGGTAAGAGATAAATCCAAGAGCTTTCTAAAGTATTAATAAATAATAGTCATGTTCATAAGCAATAACCCAAGTTCTGTGGTGGCCAAGATTTCTCTTTATTGGTCAAAAATGCTACACACCACAGGTCATTTAAAAGACCCTTGGTGATCTTTTTTTCCCCCTATAACTTAGAGCGACTAACTCACTTGCATATCTGTTTATTTCAGATGCAAAACCTCCATTCTTGGATGGAAGAACTGTGTTCACTAAACAAGCAGAACCCATAATGCCATTAAAGGATCCAACATCAGATATGGCAATTATTTCAAGAAAAGGTTCAAATCTTGTTCGTGAAATCCATGAAAAACTAAGTATGAATAAATCACGTCAACGGTTTTGGGAGCTTGCTGGTTCAAAATTTGGTAATATTCTCGGTGTTGAAAAGTCAGCAGAGCAGGTATCTATTGGTGTTATGTTTTATTTATTAGTGCTTAATACATGTTTTATGAACGGGATAATGTATGTGCTAGCCACCCAACACTCAAGTATTCAAGTTTTTTTAATTCAGGCCATCCACATATTGAAACTACTTTGTAAGCCACCCAAGTGTGCATCTGGTTCCCCTTATACAAAGCTGGCCGACGAACATGCTTAATTATGAAAATGCCCTTACATCTTTTGTGAAGACAACAATATCCTTGTATTGGCCAATCATTTCTTATGGGGTCTATTGTCTTGTCAAAGCTTTTAAGTGCATTTTCATCATCACTCATGTTTTTAGCCGGATTAGCCTATTAGGTATAAATGAAACTGGATACATACTTAAGTGGCTTATAAAGTAGGTGACTTACACTTGCATCATCCCTTGAATTAACGTTATAGATAATTTATGTATATGTTGTAAAATGACAAATAAACACACCTTATTTTTTACATTGATCCATTGCTATTTATATAGATACCCGTGTAGCCGGGTATTTTGTCTTCTTAGTTTAAAGGCATCTTTGTTCTTAGGCATTTTGTTAGCCATATCTGGTATAATACATGCTTGGGTGGTATGCCTAGTAGTTTCAATACATAAGTGTGCCTTTATGAAAAAATTTAAACATGCATGGGTGGCCTCCATATACATTATCATCTATCTTATCAAGATAGCACACTATTTATTGTTTAATATATTGTTTAATGATATGTCAGATTGATGCTGATACGGCTGTAGTTGGTGAAGATGGTGAAGTTGACTTTAAGGAAGAAGCAAAGTTTGCTCAACATCTGAAAAAAGGTGAAGCAGTAAGCGATTTTGCGAAGTCAAAATCACTTGCACAACAACGACAATATCTTCCAATATTTTCTGTCCGTGATGAATTACTGCAGGTGTGATTTTTATTTGCAGATATATTGTACACCATCTATCCAAACTTTAAAAATCTATAATATTATGTTGTATTAATTAATAATCAAATGATCAAATCAAGTAAATACATACACATAGGAAACAAATTCTAGTTGTTATCTAGTTCCTGTTCTGTCATAATCTAAAGATATCTCAATCTAATAGTGTTATTTTGAGTTATATTAAAAGTAAGTAGAAAACAAGGTATTGATAAAAATCTAATATTCATATCCACTTTCGTTCAGGATATTATCAAAAATCAGTTCTGGAATCCATCTGGAAGGAAATAAGCTCTTTATTGTTCGTTCTGAATTCATTTATCTTTTTCAAGCTTCAAACAACATTTTTTAATTAAAAAAGAAACTGTCTGAGCCATTTTTGCTTACTATTTTCTAAGGGTTTTTTTTTCGTATTTCAACGGCTGTAGTCTACAAGAACGATTATAGTGTTAACTTTGATATCTTCTTTCTCTTCCTTTCTTATTTGCAAAATAGGTGGTGAGAGAGAATCAGGTGGTGGTGGTTGTAGGTGAAACTGGTTCTGGGAAAACAACACAATTAACTCAGGTAACTACTAGACTCATTTGGTTTATTAATTCATGGGATAATGTGTGGGGAGGCCACCAAACCATACATTCTTTTCCATTAACCCAACCACTGGAACTACCTTATAGGCCACACAAATATGTATCTGGTTTATTTAATCCTCTGTACCAGACCTGGCAAAATAACAGGCTCAGTAAGCAACATCTTAAAAGTTTTTTGGAACAAAAATATATTTTTGGTTACTTTTTTTATTTTTGTAAAGTAAGAAATTGCCCAATATTAAAATATCCGAAAGAGATGTTAGTAGTTCAGCACTTCAGCATGTATTTTCTCAGATTTGTTAGTAAACTGAACTAAATACGTGTCTAATGGGCCTAAAAGTAGTTTGGTGGCCTCCTAATATATTATCCCTTAGTTCACTAATATCATCTATGTTGGTCTTCTATTAATATTTTTTAACTTTTATTTTATGTGATTTTCTAATGTTTGCATTTTAACATGCAGTATTTACATGAAGACGGATATACAAAAAGTGGCATAGTTGGTTGTACTCAACCAAGACGTGTGGCTGCAATGAGTGTTGCTAAAAGAGTCAGCGAAGAAATGGAAACTGAACTTGGAGATTTGGTTGGTTATGCTATTCGCTTTGAAGATGTGACTGGTCCCAAGACTGTTATAAAGGTAAGTCCATCTCTAATTAATCCTTGTGCTAAATCTTCCTTTCTCTTTCACCTGCTAGGATCACAAATTGTTATTTTATGCTTTAATCTAGATATTAGTAAAGATGGATTCAAATGCTTATGGTCTTTCATTTGCAGTACATGACTGATGGTGTGCTTCTGCGTGAAACATTGAAAGATGCGGATCTTGACAAGTATCGGTAAGTATTGTCAAATAATAGACCTGATTATCTTTGCAATATATAATTACTATTTAATTTAATTAAACTTAACTAAGTTTGCATGCATTATTGCAGTGTTATTGTGATGGACGAAGCCCATGAGAGATCATTGAGCACTGATGTTCTTTTCGGGATCCTTAAGAAAGTGGTTGCAAGGCGTCGAGACTTCAAGCTTATTGTTACTTCCGCCACCCTCAATGCACAGAAGTTTTCCAACTTCTTTGGGAGGTAATTTCAAAGTTTCTTACGTTCTATATTCAGAGCATACATATTATGTATAGGTCACATAATGACATGAGTTGGGTTGGGTTGGGCAAGTTCGGATAGTTTTTATTCTTATAAAATAATAGTGTCAAATATGATTATGGTTTATTATATTTTATAATAATTTGATTCTGTGAATTGATTTACGAGGTCTTGTGCCTAAAAATTTTGGGTATATTTTGACCTGTTTCGCATAACAGATCATTTTGACTCGTCTCTTGCCAAAGTTTTTTTCATTAATTTTACCTGTTTGACCTCTTGAGAGAGAAAAGATAATCCCTTCTGACATATTCTTAAATCATAAGTAATGGGATTGATTTGCCATCTTTAAATTATCATGTCAATATGACTGTAGTATTGTCTATGGTAATGTTTGTACTGTCTAACTAACAACTAAATTACTTCTTTACAGTGTCCCAATCTTCCAAATTCCTGGGAGGACATTCCCGGTTCAAATTTTGTACAGTAAAACCCTTGTCAAGATTATGTTGAAGCCGCTGTAAAGCAAGCAATGACGATCCACATCACCAGCCCGCCGGGCGACCTACTAATATTCATGACAGGTCAAGATGAAATCGAAGCCACCTGTTATGCCCTATCAGAACGTATGGAACAGCTTGTTTCAACCATAAAGGCAAAAGTGTCCAACCTATTAATCCTCCCCATTTACTCCCAGCTCCCAGCTGACTTGCAAGCAAAAATCTTCCAAAAACCCGAAGATGGGGCCCGAAAATGCATCGTGGCTACAAACATTGCAGAAACATCATTAACCGTAGATGGAATTTATTACGTTATTGACACTGGATACAGTAAAATGAAGGTGTATAATCCCCGTATGGGTATGGATGCTCTACAGGTGTTTCCGGTCAGCCAGGCTGCTGCTGATCAACGGGCTGGTAGGGCAGGTCGGACCGGGCCCGGGACTTGCTACCGTCTTTTTACTGAAAATGCTTACCAAAACGAAATGCTCCCACAGCCTGTCCCTGAGATTCAAAGGACAAATCTCGGGAACGTTGTGTTGTTACTTAAATCGCTTAAGATCGAAAACTTATTGTATTTCGATTTCATGGACCCGCCACCACAGGATAATATTCTAAACTCTATGTACCAGTTATGGGTTTTGGGTGCATTAAATAACACAGGGAGTTTACCTGATCTCGGGTGGAAAATGGTTGAATTCCCACTTGATCCACCATTATCCAAAATGCTTTTGATGGGAGAACAATTAGAATGTCTGAATGAAGTGCTTACAATTGTCTCAATGCTCTCAGTCCCGTCTGTATTTTTCAGACCCAAAGACCGAGCAGAGGAAAGCGATGCTGCTAGAGAAAAATTATTTGTGCCTGAATCTGATCATTTAACTTTACTGAACATCTACCAACAATGGAAGGCTAATCAGTATCGCGGAGATTGGTGTAACGATCATTATCTACAAGTAAAAGGACTAAGAAAAGCCCTAGAAGTGAGATCACAGTTGTTAGACATATTAAAGACGTTGAAGATTCCGCTTACCTCTTGCGGGCCTGATTGGGATATAGTAAGAAAAGCAATATGTTCGGCTTATTTTCTTAACGCTGCAAGACTAAAAGGAGTCAGAGAATACGTGAGTTGTAGAAACGGAATGCCGTGCCATTTGCACCCGAGCTCGGCTCTTTACGGGCTGGGCTACATGCCTGATTATGTAGTGTATCATGAGCTCATTCTGACGACAAAAGAATACATGCAATGTGCTACGTGTGTTGAGCCACAGTGGTTAGCTGAATTGGGGCCCATGTTCTTTTCGGTTAAGGATTCTGATACATCGATGTTGGAACACAAGATGAAGCAAAAAGAAGAGAAATCGGTTATGGAAGAAGAAATGGAGAATCTGAGAAAACGACAAGCGGAAGCTGAGATTAGAAATAAGGCAAAGGAGAGGGAAAAGATGAAGAAACAGCAACAAACAATCTCCATGCCTGGGTTGAAGCAAGGTTCTTCCACATATCTCACACCTAAAAGATTGGGTTTGTGAAAACATTTTATTTGGCTGTATAATTATACTGTACAACAGTACGGCTTTTGCTATCGAGTCGGGGGTCTCTTTGGAAGCGGTCTCTCTACCTAACAAGATAGAGGAAAGACTCGCCTACACCTACCCTCCCCAGACCCTGCTTTTGAGTGGGATATACTGGGTTTGTTTGTTTGTTTGTTTGTTTATATAATTATACTGTACAAAAGGGAAGGGATAGATGTTCTAATTGATATAGTTTCTTACACTTGAACTAGTTGGAATGTTGGATTTCAATGTTGTACAGCATTTATTTTTGGGTTTCGAGTAGGAAAAACTTTATACAAATGTTTACGGATTCGAAGGAAAGTGAAAGATGAGAATTCAAAATTCAATTTCTTCTTTATTCACGGTCATCATTATGTGTATCAATATGTAATATTATTTCAAAATTATCCCGTGTATTTTTTTTCCATACCATTGTTGTATTGCTCTATAAAGAGTCTTGATAATTGTTCAATAGAATGTACACAATTACAATTCTTTGATACCATTATAGTTTCTCTTTGATGTGGGGTTTCATTTCAATGACAGAATAATTGAAGAAGATGAAGATATGAGGATATGAATCTGTGACTTTGCCTGTTTAGAAGTGTTTTGTACCATCAATTGATCCGAAGGTTGTT
>CM044011.1:69441694-69503248 GCA_024085815.1 Flaveria linearis
AGGTGACGATGGTATCCACCAAGTTCGAAATCGAGAAATTCGATGGCAAAAATGATTTCAGTTTGTGGAGAGTGAAGATGAAGGCCCTTCTTGTTCACCAAGGATTGGCGGAAGCACTCACCGGAGGTGAAGCCCCTGTTCCGGTCGGAGCGACTGATAAAGAAAGGTGGGAAATCACCGAGAAATGGAAAGAACAGGGAGTCAAGGCCCACAGCGCCATCATCCTCAGCCTGGGTGATCGGGTGCTTCGTGAAGTCACGAAGGAGACCACGGCAGCGGGGATCTGGACCAAACTCGAGTCATTGTATATGACAAAGAGTTTGGCGAATAGGTTGTATTTGAAGAAGAGGCTATACACCTTTCACATGAACTCAGGGAAATCAGTTGAAGACCATACTGATGACTTCAACAAGCTGATACTGGATCTTGAAAACATTGGAATCAAGTTGAGCGAAGAAGATCAAGCCCTCATATTCTTGACTTCTTTGCCCACAAATTACGAACACTTTGTGGACACACTGCTGTATGGTAGGAATACCCTAACCATGGAAGAAGTACTAGCAGCATTAAATTCAAGAGAGTTGAAGAAAAGGTCAGATTCACAAGATGAAGGTGGAGAGGGTCTCTTTGTAAGAGGCAGGCCTGAGACAAGAGACTCAAGGAATTCTAAAATCAGACATCCAACAAGGTCCAAATCAAGATCCAAGAGGAAGTGCTTTGTGTGTCAATCAGAGAAGCACTTAAAGAAAGATTGCCCTGAGTGGAAAGGTAAGAAGGCTGAGAAAGGGGGGTTTAAAGCTTCAAACAACTGCACACAGTCAGATGGGAATTCTGATGGGTATGAGAGTGCAGATGTACTGATGACTATCGGTGCTGATAGCAACAACAAAGGATGGGTGTTAGACTCTGGATGCTCATTTCACATGACCCCATTGAAAGAGGTATTTTCTAAATTGACACTAAAGAAGTCCGGGACAGTGAAGTTGGGGGATGATAGAGTTTGTGAAATCCATGGGATTGGATCAGTGTTGTTCAAGTTACACAATGGCACTGAGATGACCCTAACTGATGTTAGATATGTTCCGGAGTTAAAGAGAAGTTTGATGTCAATGGGCACTTTTGAAAGGGCTGGACATCAAGTGTGCCTCAAGAATGGGAAAGCTAAGGTGATCAATGGATCATTGGCTGTGCTATCAGGGACCAGGAGGGAGAACAACATATACACCCTTGATGGGGATGTATGTATAGAAGAGGTGTCTATGATGACGACCACAGGAAGTGAAGCTGCTATCTTATGGCATGAAAGGCTTGGGCACATTAGTCAACAAGGATTGGTTGAACTAAAGAACCAAGGGGTGTTGCCAGGGTTATCTGATTGCACCATTGAGTTCTGCGAGTATTGCATTTTGGGTAAAGCTCACAGGGTCAAGTTCAATAAAGGGAATCATAGTTCAAAAGGGGTGTTGGATTATGTACATTCTGATCTTTGGGGGCCAGCAAAGCATGTGTCATTGGGTGGAGCGTATTACTTTCTGTCAATCATTGATGATTATTCCCGAAGGGTGTGGGTGTATCCATTAAAGAAGAAGTATGAAGCTTTTAACAAGTTTAAAGACTGGAAAGCCTTGGTTGAAAGACAGGTTGAGAGAAGGGTAAAGAAATTGAGGACTGATAATGGGCTTGAGTTCTGTAGTGAAGAGTTCTCAAAGTTTTGTAGAGAACAAGGGATTGCAAGGCATCTGACAGTTCCAGGTACACCGCAGCAAAATGGGTTGGTGGAAAGAATGAATAGAACTTTGTTAGATAGGGTGAGATGTATGCTAACAAGTTCTGGATTGCCTAAGTCCTTCTGGGCTGAGGCTGTGTCAACAGCAGCTTATTTGATTAATAGATCTCCAAGTTCTGCTATCCAGAAGAAGACTCCAATGGAGGTGTGGTCAGGTCAGAAGGTGAAGTATGACAACCTAAAGGTGTTTGGGTCTTTGGTATATGCACATATCAGTCAGGGGAAATTGGAGCCTAGAGCTCAAAAATGTGTGTTTCTGGGTTTCTCAGAAGGTGTAAAGGGCTACAGACTATGGAGACTTGAGAATTCCAAAGTTTTGGTGAGTAGAGATGTAGTTTTCAATGAAAAGGTACTATACAAGGATATAGTAGGTGGATCTAGTCAAGAAGAGGCCCCTGAATCTCTAACCAAGGGTGTTCAAATAGAGGTGGAGCCTCTAACACCAGAACACACAAGCACTCAAAGTGACAAAGATGATGATAGTGATCGTAATCATGAAGTTCCTTACAGTATTGGTAGGGGAAGACCAAGAAGAAATGTTCCATACGCAAATGCAGTTGGCAGCCTGATGTATCTTATGGTGTGTAGCAGGCCTGATATTGGTTATGGAGTTAGTGTTGTGAGTAGGTTTCTTGCTAATCCTGGTAAGAAACATTGGTTGGCTGTTAAGTGGCTGTTGAGGTATCTTAATGGTACTAGAGAGTTTGGTTTAGTATATGGTGTTAATGCTAATGCAGCGCAGGAGTTGAGTAATACTGCACAGAATTTGATTGGGTTTGTAGACTTGGATTATGCTAAGGATTTGGATCGTGGCAGGTCAATTACTGGATATGCTTTTAAGTTCTTAGATAATCTGGTCAGTTGGAAGGCTAGATTGCAATCAGTAGTTGCATTGTCAACAACTGAGTCAGAGTATATTGCTCTGACTGAGGCAGTCAAAGAAGCTTTATGGCTGAAAAGGTTTGTAATTGATTTGGGAGTTCAATCAAGTGCAGTTGTGTACTGTGATAACCAAGGTGCAGTGTTGTTATCTCGGAATAGTCAATTTCATGAAAGGACTAAGCATATTAGAGTCAAATATCATTTCATAAGGGATGTTGTGAGCTCTAAGGATGTGGATGTTGAGAAGGTTGATACTGAATATAATCCAGCTGATGTTTTTACCAAACCGTTGCCTGGATCAAAGTTCAGTTTCTGTCTTGATGCTTTGGGAATTGGCTAATGGAATGCTAGAGTTGACTTCAAGGTGGAGATTGTTGATTCTTATATGGATTGTGAAGTCAACTATAGCTAGTCAATGTGATGTTATCAATTAAGCTTCGGAAGTAATATACTAAAGCTTCGGAAGTCATGCAATAAGCTTCGGAAGGAGTACAATAAGCTTCGGAAGCAGCTTCATATTACTTTGATTAGTTTAAGGGTGCTTTATGTCAATAATCAAAGTATGAGGTGTTTAGTGATAGTGTAGAAGGTTGTTATAGTTTGTTAATTGTTGTTAACGGCTATGGTGTGTTTAAAAAGGATCTTCTTCCTTTTTAGTATTGTAATCTCTTTCAATCTTTCGTTCATCAATTTCACTGAAGTTTCTGTCATTCGAACTTGTTCATTTTTCAATTCTTTGTGTTCAATTTGTAACACTAACATTGATTTTCATAAAAACATAATGTTTTTATGATTTTTTAATATACTCTTGCGCGTGTTTTTTTATGAATATGTCTATGCTTATTCTAAACTCGTATGTGATATATATCTATGTGTTGTATACTCTATAATCTGTTTGCTATCGTTTTCGAGTCGGGGTCTTTTTGGAAGCGGTCTCTCTATCTCTCAAGATAGATGAAAGACTCGTCACCACCTATCCCTCCCAGACCCTGCTTTTTAGTGGGATATACTGGTTATGTTTATTTGTTTGTTTGTTTTGCGCGTGTTTTTTATCTATATAATTTGTTAAAACCGAATCATTATATAAGACTGGTTACATATCAGATTGAAGAGTAAATTTCTGTTTTGGTCCTTGAGGTTTTGAGGTTTTAACTAGTTTAGTTCAAAAAGGAATCTTTGATCAAATCATGCCCTATGGTTTATGTTTTATAATGAATTTGGTCCCTAAGCCTAACGTCGTTCATAAAATCTGTTAAGTACATGCATGTGCCCCTCACGTGAGGGGCTTTTTCGTCTTTTCCAACCCTCTAAAAAACCCTTACGAATTTGAAACCCTTCCACTCCCAATGATCCTGTCAGATAATTCATAAATCAGTGAATGCAATTGTTGAAGAATCAGTGAAGGCGAACGATTTGATGCAAGAATGGTGCTTACACTTTGGTTTGTTCGACCTACAGGTGAACGATTTGATCCCTACGCTACGTATGGAGACAACCCTACTTTATTCACTTGGAAGATATTTCATGGGAGAGTTTTCATCACGGAACCAGCTACGACTTATGTGGATGGTAAAATCAGCTATGTGGACATGATCGATGCTGATGAATTATCTGTTATCGAGGTTAATTCTATGGTCCAAGAGTTAGGTTATCCTAAAGATCAAATAATGTTTTATCATTTTAAGGTTCCTAATATGAACTTAGAATTTGGTATTAGAGCACTAGGAACTGATCAAGATGCCATATCTATGTTGCAATATGTTGAACAGTTTAAGATTATTGAGGTGTATATAGAACATTGGGTATCAATACTCAATGTATTTCACAAGTCTCCTAGTAAAGTTAAAATTTGTGAATTAGAACCTCCTGATGCGACTTCTAGTCAGCCAAAACCATCCAAACTGAAACCCTTAAGAAAAGCTTGTAGAAAGCTACCACTTCTAACTTTGAATGAGGGTTCAAATTTGAATGTGCAAGATAAGGGATCAAATATGAATGAGCAGGGTGAGTCTTTAAATGATAAGCTGCATCAGGGTGGGTGTGACATCTGTCACCGACAGCTCCGTCAATTAACGTGACACCCGTTAACTCTCCTCACGTATTTATTATTTTTCGTAGTTTATATATTGTTTTAACCGAATTTTTCGTATACTCGTTTTGTGTTAACCCTAAAAATAATAATAATAATAATAATAATAATAATAATAATAATAATAATAAAGTGCAGGGGGTAATTGTGTAATATATGAAACTTAAAATTTAAAACTTTTAGCATAAAATAATAAGCTGGAAACCACAGGGATCAAAAGTGTAAATTTTTAAATTTACAACCCAAACCCCCGCCCAACCCCGTGATTCCGGCCATCGGGTCCGGCCAAACTCCGGCGAGCTCCGGCGAGCTCCAAAACACAAAATTATTCGATTTTAAATTCAAAAACCGGTCCCGAACGTTTCTAGAACAAGAATCGAACACTATACCCCACGACAATTGAAAATTTGAGTGCGTTTGACAACCAAACCCGATCCCTTTCACTTTCGGCCGAAGAAACCGCACTAATCGAGCACTAAACACAAAAATAATCAAAAGAAAACGCATATTCAAGATCATTGTGTCGTTTCTGATCTTCCACCAAAATCAAATTGCATATAAAACCCACATAAACATCGAATCTTATCACTCACTTAGTCGCGACCTATACCACATAAGAACACCACCATCTAGGTTACAAATTGCAAAATTCACAGAGGGCTTTCGATCTAAAACACTAATAGAAGCTACCTGTGCAATTAATTTGATTAACATCATCATTTGGGTACCTAACCAGTGCTACGATAGCCGCGGCTTGTTCATCGAGTGTTCATCATCAATCTAACTTTAAATCAGGTAATTAAACACACCTATACATTCGGTTTATCATGGGGAAACAAAGCCCCAACATTAATCTGGTTAATAACATCGATTTGATGTTCAATTTGATCGAAATCGAACTAGGGTTCATTCGATTTGGGGGATTTAGATTAAATCTGTTTAAATACATATGGGACCGAGTGATACCGCGGCTTAGGCCTTTGGTTCACTGGTTTCCCACACGCATGCTATCCTTGAGGTGCCCGGGTTCGAACCCGGGCACCCTCAACCATTTTTTTAAAGCCTTTTAGCCTTCAAAAAAATATATAAAAATTTCTATAAATCATAAAAATAAGTTTTATAAACTTTCCTTATTTAAAATGTCACATAAATATTTTCTGTAAATTTATTTTATTTAAAAACCTCATAATTCTATCAAAACCTTAATCCTTGATTTAACGTTAATTTTATTATTAAACTTAAATCATGTAACATATATACATCTATTTGTGTGCGTGTCGCGCGTCAAACCGAATAGACCCGAATCCGACCAAATGTATCTATTTGCGTTGAACACATTTTAAAGACTTAATTACAATTAATAATAGGTGTTGATCGTGTTTGATCGTGCATTGCCTTATTCTTTGAAGCTCTTGTTCATTTCATTACCTCAATTCAAGGTGAGTTTCGTGGCCCCTTTTTACACTTATATAACTTTTAAATATTTTTAAACTTGGGGGAAAAGAATGCTCACTTACTTAACTTATTTTCAAGCACCTTCCCTAGTGGAAGTCTGCTGCAACATTTATGGTTAACTTACATTGCTTATCTTATTGAATGATGTTATTATGACTCTTGACTCTATGCTATGTTTCTACCTTGTATGTTACTTGGTGGCTTTACATCACTATGCGCTATTACTTGATACTATGTGTTGATGCTATGTGTGTATGATGTTACTTGTGAATGCTATTGACCCTGGATGCTCTCGGCGGTGTGGTTCTTCTTTGTGGGTCTATTTTGTGGTTCTTCTTTGCCGAGCATCCATTATAACCATTAGTTCCGGTAATGGGACCTAAGGATTGGTTTGGTTGTAAACTATACGTATGCGCTTTGTGGATCTTGCTACGTCATGTGAACTTATTCTATTTAATACAACCATTAGTTCCGGTAATGGGACCTAAGGATTGGTTTGGTTGTAAACTATACGTATGCGCTTTGTGGATCTTTCTACGTCATATTAAACTATTTACACTTTGGGGATGTTTTCTTTACAACCATCAATTCCCATGTAGAACCAGCGTATAGGTTTGGCTGTAGCTATTTATAACTGGTAAAACCGCCTATACATAAGTGAAGTTGCGGTAGCTCTTATTAAACTTACTTACTGTTTTCATCTTAACATCTTTTATTACATAAAACCTGCGAAGCTCACCAACAATTATGTTGGCCATTTTGAGCATATATTTTTAGGTGATAATAATCAAAGAGGATCGCTAGAGCCGATGCCTTAGCAGAGACCCTCAGGATTTCAGTAGACATGCACTAGGGTTTGACTATCATTTGATTTTGTTTATGAATACTATGTTGAACTTTCTGTCTGTTGTTGGATTTGGTTTTGTTAATTCAATAGACTATGTTAGTCGTGGAACTGACTAACCACGACACAAGTCACCATTGTGTCGGGTGACGTCATGACACGTGGATTTTTGCATTTATTTTGTCTCTGTAAATTAACCAGGTGTTATGACGATCCCGTCCATTACATCCTCGTGTTTCCGCTATAAGCGGGGGTGTGACAGTGGGTGCCAAAATATGAATGAGCAGAATGTGGGTCTAAATATGAATGAGCAGGGTCAGGGTCCAAATATGAATGAGTAGGGTGAGGATCAAAATATGAATGAGCAGAATGTGAGTTCAAATGTGAATGTGCAAGATGGGGGATTAAGTGAGGGTCCAAATATGAATGAGCAGGATGAGGGTCCAAATATGAATAAGCAGGGTGAGGGTCAAACTATGAATGAGCAAGTTGAGGGTACAAATGAAAATGTGCATCAAGGTGAGTGTCAAATATGCAGAATGAGGGTCCAAATATGGATTTCAACTACGGCATGGAACAAAGTGATCAAAGTAAAGAAGTTATGCAGAATGATGATGATGCATGCCATGATGAAGCTGATAATGATGAAGATTCTTTGCATGACACAGATAACATTGTTGAACATGTAGATGTTGACATGGGGTCATTTAAAGCAAATTTCAATGAAGGTTTGAATGATGTTGATGAGGGGGGATCTAAAGATGATGAGGATGAGGAATTTGACCTAGATGACTTTGATAGTGGAACAGATGATGAAGATTTGTTGATTACTACTGTGATAAGTTTAGAAAGAGAAAGAAGAAATCCAAGAATTTAGATGCAGTTCCATTTTATATGGGCCAGTGTTACAAAAACAAAGATGATATAAAAACTTTGGTGAAAAGCCATGCTGTAATCACTAGGAGGCAACTATCTATCATCAAAAATAATAAGTTAAGGTTTAGGGTCATCTGTACAGGTGTAAATCATGTTTTTGTTGGAGGTCAAAATTGTAACACAACCCAGGAAAGTGGGACCCAAACTTCAAGTCAGTCAACAGCTAGTGCCTCAACATCTGAAAAAGGTAAAAGTGTATAAAGACAGAAGTGTCCTTGGACATTACATATTTTTAGGAAAAATGTAGAAGATGCTTGGGTAGTTAAGACATTTATTGACAATCACAAATGTTTACAAACTAGAGAGGTCAAGTTGTACACTATGAGTACGCTAGCTAAAGAGATATAATCAATAGTTGAATCAAACCCTGGAATACCTATCAAAGTTCTTCAAGATCTGGTCCAAAAGAAATATCAAGTGCTGATCAGCTTGCAGAAGGTTTTTAGGGCAAAATTCATGGCTATAGAGAAGGTTCAAGGGGACTTCATAAAACAATATTTTCTTTTAAGGGATTACTGTGATGAACTGCTAAGATCCAATCCAGGGACAACAGTTAAGATTGAAGTTGAAAGGGAATTCAATCCTACCAGTAAAAGTAGGCAATTTAAAAGGATATACATTTGTTATGCATCCTTAAAAGCAGGCTTTAAGTAGTGTGGGAGAGAGGTGTTAGGTTTGGATGGTTTGGTTGTTTTATGAAAGGGCCTTTCCCTGGTCAGATTCTAACAGCACTGGGTGTTGATGCTAACAATGGGATCTATCCAATAGCTTTTGCAATAGTTAAAGCGGAATCATGCAGTTCATGGACTTGGTTCTTAGAGATGCTTAGTGATGACTTAGATCTTTGTAGTCAATCAAATTTCACATTCTTGAGTGATAGACAAAAGGTACTAAGAGCTTATTTTTATTTCAATTATGGTACTTGAAATTAAATGCTATTGTTATTTTGCAGGGCATCATACCTGCTATTAAGTAGATGTACCCTTGTGCTGAGCATAGGTATTGCCTTAGGCACATACATGAGAATATGAAAACAAAATGGAGAGGCAACTTATTCAAAGAAATGTTATGGAAAGCAGCAAGTGCAACAACCATTCCACAATTTAACAAACACATGGATGATATCAGAAACCAAGATCAATCATTACATAAATGGCTGTAAGAAATACCACCAATTCATTGGGCCAGATCCCATTTCAGTGGTATGTTTAATGTTATTATAATAACTAAATTCCTATTATTTGTACAAGTGATTAACTAATGGTTTCATTGACATGGAGGTCTAAGTGTGATGTTCTACTCAATAATTTGTGTGAGGTTTTTAACAAACAACTTGTAGGAGGCAGAGACAAACCCATCATTACTTGTTTGGAGTACATAAGAGAGTATCTGATGAGGAGAATTGGGGTGGTGAACATGTTGATTGCTAAGTGTGATGGTCCATTGACACCCACAGCAACTAAGACATTCAACCAAATTAAAACAGAAGCATCACAGTATAATGTACTATGGAATGGCCAAAGCAAATACTAGGTGAGTGGACCCTGGAATGATCAGTGTGTTGTGGATGTGAGTGCCAAGACTTGCTCTTGCAGAAAATGGGAATTAATAGGCATGCCTTGAAAGCATGTTGTAGCTGTTAACTGGGATATGAGAATGAATAGGATAGATGTTGGAATACATGAGTCTTGGGTAGATGAGGTATATTGGCTGAGCACATGGAAGAAAGTTTATGAGAACACCATTGACCCAATCAATGGCAAGGACATGTGGACTCCATCAGCTTGCCCTACTTCACTTTTACCACCCAAACATCACATCCAAATAGGAAGGCCTAAGAAAGCTAGAAAAAAACCAGTTGAAGAGTTGTCACAAACCATAAGTGCTGGTGGGAAGATGACAAAGAAGGGTAAGCCTGTTACTTGTACACTATGTAATCAAAAGGGTCACAACAAAAGGGGTTGCGAATTGAAAGCTGCTTCAACAACAACACAAGATGCAAATCAAGTGTGGTTTGTGTTTGACTTGGTTCTTAGGTTTGTAGAAGTTTGGTTTATGTTGTATGGAATGAAGTGTAGGGTCTAGTGTTTAATGACGTTTGTAGTGGATTTTGATTTTATTGAACAATGTATGGTTGGAATGTTTATAAATGGTCATTAGAACTATTACTTTTGGGATTAATATAAGCAGTATTCTACTTATTTCACCTTCTATTCTATGATTGGTAAATGATCATCACAAGCACTTGTATGTTAATAGTACATAAATATATTAACAAGAAACAAAGTAACATAAAATGTAAAGTCAAATTCATTTCCATTACACCAACAAAAGTAATAATACATAGTTATCATTCAACCAAAAGCTCGACATTTACACCAATTAAGGTCAATTGGAAAAGAAATTCATAAAAAACAACATCCAACTTATGAAAATCACTAACTTAAGTCTTTGATTTTCAGCAACCTTGTGGTTGATTTTTCTAAGTAAGTCGGGTACAATAACATTACAACTTTCACAAACATGAGGATCAGCCCAGGCTACAAACCACATACCTGCAATTGCAGAAAGGGAGTTAGGGCAAGGCAAAAAGTTTAAAATACAAATGAAATTACCTTGCGTGAACAGCAGTGAAACTTTCGACCAGGGTTTGCAGACGTCCAAGAGGTGTGAATCGTAGTCGGCGCACCACATTTACAGATCACCATGGTGGTGATGGTGAAGAGCAATGAACACAGGAGGGAAAAGAAGATGAAATCAACGTACGGTTTGGGGAAAGGGGTTTTAAAATGCATAGAGGGTTGGAAAAGACGAAAAAGCCCCTCACGTGAGGGGCACATGCATGTATTTAACAGATTTTATGAACGACGTTAGGCTCAAGGACCAAATTCGTTATAAAACATAAACCATAGGGTATGATTTGATCAAAGATTCCTTTTTGGACTGAACTAGTTATAACCTCAAAACCTCAGAGACCAAAACAGAAATTTACTCTAAATTGAAAGACAAAGTTGAAATTTTTTTTTATAAAACAAATAAGTAAATGTTAAGATATGTTTGTGGTTTCATCTAAACTAGTGTTTATCTCACGACTCGCGTTACGCGTCAAAGAATAGGATAAACCAAGACTCCTCATGTTTTTGTCATCAGAGCTGTGGCTTAATATCAAGCTCTTGAAGTCTTACTTAAGAGTACCTTGCTGAACAAAAATCAATGAAAAACCAACACGTACAAATTTTAGTACATATTTATCACCTAAGTAAACCAAGGAAATAAAACACACCTAACGCTTTGTATACTTACATCCATACACAGTTCAAAATTTTTGTCTTGCGACCCATTTTCAGTACATTGTCGAGTGACTCAGAACCGACGGGAGCTTGTGGCTGCAAACCAAAATTGGCTACCAAGCCATGGCAACCAACATCAATTTCGATGTATCATCACAACCATAAAGTAATCGAAATGAAAAGTCTCGGAGGAATATAGGTCCATTGTCATCGACATGATGCCTTCTAATAAATTCCAACCATCAACTAATATCTCAAAAGATTATGACTCAGATTGCATATGTAGCATCGTATCATTAAGCTAATGCTCAAAATCACTAATAGCATCCCATCATCGACATCAACAATCAACAAACAGTGATGAAGCAGATCTGAGAACCAAGCCAACAATCATGCCAATTATGAACACCCTAAAGATGATCGAAGCGACAAACAGACATTATAGCACCATATGTGGGAAGTTCAGCCACGATCCATAACTGAGGATAAAATAAAACGTTGAATCTATTTAGTTTTTTTTGGTGAAAGAGAATAAAAGGTTTACCTATAAATTTGAGTGAACATTTCCTAATCCCACTTATCTTGCTTCCCTTTACCTGTGAGATTAGGGGTGAAATCACAACTCCTCCATGCCATTTAAAACTGCAGTATGAAAAAGTAGAGTCAAAGTAAATTTGTTAATAGTTAGATAATACATTTGACAGGATCTCAGCCTCTCGGTTGATCAATTAGATTATGTTTGCAGCGGATTTAGCACATTAATTAGCAATTAAAGCAAGAACATAAAAGATATTTCAATTAAAAGCATAAACATAGAGAGAGAAGAGTTCTGCGAAACAATAAATGTTCTATTGGTCGCACGTTTCGGCAATTAAAACAGTATGGTTACCCATCCTTTTATAGGTGGCAAAAGGATGGGTTGATGTCCTTTTTCTGACATCACTGAATATTCAAATTACAACTGACAAAAACATAAAACTACTGAAGATGTCAACAACTGACATCTTCTTACAAAAGTTCCTAAGTACTGACAAAAGTAAAACTACTGATACTATAACAACTGAAGAACATGCTCTTCAGTTGTTGTACAATTACTGAAACAAAATAAACTACTGCAAAAGAAAAACCACCACAACAACTGAAGAAGACTTCTTCAGTTGTTGTGACAAACTCTGAGTCTTCAGTACTTGGTCTTCAGACTTGGCTTCGGAAGATGTAACAACTTCGGAAGATGTAACTTCGGAAGATGTAACAACTGATGACTTCAGTAGATATCATCACTTGTTGTCCTCAGTCTTTTTCTTCAGACTTGGCTTCGGAAGATAGAACAGCTTCGGAAGATGTAACTTCAGAAGATGTAACAACTGATGACTTCAGTAGATATCATCAGTTGTTGTCCTCAGTCTTTTTCTTCAGACTTGGCTTCGGAAGATAGAACAGCTTCGGAAGATGTAACAACTGATGACTTCAGTAGATATCATCAGTTGTTGTCTTCAGTCTTTGTCTTCAGACTTTGTGCTTCGGAAGAAGATCTTCAGTTCTTTAGTTCTTTAGCTTTTGATACTTCAGTACTTGGTCTTCAGTACTTGAAGTCTTCAGTACTTGAATGATCAGTACTTCAGACTTCAGTACTGGTCTTCAGTACTTTGGAGTCTTTAGCTGTTGTTCTTCAGTTCTTTGATCTTTAATCTTTGTTCTTCAGACTTTGTCATAACAGCTGAGACTGGGGCTAAGATGATCTCGAGTCTGACATTCAAGCAAGAGAACACAATAGCTGATGGGAGTCTTCAGATGTTCTCGAGTCTGACATTCAAGCAACAGAACACTGTAACTGATGGGAGTCTTCAGCAGTTGTTGCAGTGACATGTGGGACTTAGAGGTTTTCCTGATCTTGGCTCATTGGTTCTTTTGGTCCAACAAACTCCCCCTGAACCAATGCAGCCAAAACCTCTAATTATTGGATGTCCCACTTATTGATGGCATAAAGATTGGTCTATTTCCTTCTAGATCAGATTAGAAGTTGACCCAGATAAGCACTGGCCAGAGAGGTAGTCTCAAGTGTTTGTTTGGCTAAGTATGGATGGGAGCTCTGTCTTGGGGAATTGGACACAGAGCTGTTGTCCCATCCATGAGATCTACCTCCATGTACAAGCCGGTAGGATTCTCGGGTGTATGCCTGAAGAAAGATCATCTGCTCTTCTTTGGATAGATCTTCAGGCTCACCATCAAACAATCCCTCCCGACCGTACAGCTCTGAGATGTACTTGACCTGTCTTCCATTTTTGAGCTCAAGTGTTGTGGTTTGCCTGTATGCAAACTCATCAGGATGTTTACCCTCCAACAACAGGTTGAGCTCATTCCTTTGGAAATTCTCAAGCCTCTTATAGACCAGACCCTTCCTAACCACCCTATTATCTAGCATTGAAAAGGGTGATTGGCCGGCTCTATAGGCTTTCTCGAATTCCTCTACTATTTCCCAGGGTGTTATTACAAAAGCCACAGAGATCACTTCATCTACGATTCTCTTTAGTTGGCTTTTGTATCTCACAGGCATGTCCTTTTTGACTATCCTGTGAGACACCCTTGGGTAAGGCCAAGTTCTCACCCTCTCCTTTTCATATTGAAAGGTTTTCTTGAGGGTGAATAATCTCAGAGCTTCCTTTTGCATATTCATTATAGAGGTGGAAGCAGCATAGCATTTATCAATGCTTTTCAGCATTTCCTCATCATGTCGCTTTTGCTGCTCCTCCTCTTCTAATTTTACCCTCACAGTGTCCTGCTGTGAGGTGGGAGTGATGGTTTGTGATTTGGCTTTGGGTAAAGGTATAACTGCTGAAATAGGCAGGCTATCCTCCTCATCCTCCTCTTCTTCATCTTGCAGCCTCAGCACCCTTCTCTTCTTCTTCAAGGGTGGATCATTGGCTGCGGGTTTTGGTGGTAAAGGAATTGGTTTTGTGGGTTGTGGTTGGGTTGTTGGTGTGGGAATGTTGGCAGGCACTGCTAGCAATCTAGATATTAGAGAAGGCTTAGTCTGTTTTGCTAGAAGTGTCCTGTTCCCAGCACCGGCTTCAGAAAGGGCCTCTACTACCAGTCCTTTAGTGAAATCACCAGCCGAACAGATCTTGGTGGTTATAGCCAAGATCTTGTCCCTGGTCCATGCTTTGATGTCAAGGACTGGTCTGCCCAAATACTTCGAAATTAATCTACTCATAGCCTCGAGTTCTTTTGATCCTCTTGGCTATAAGTAGACCATCGGTAGTTTATCTCCCTAGTTTCCATTTTCCTGATCTCCTGATCTAGCATGGCAGTGTCCTTGTCAAAGCCTTGCTTGAACAGCTGAGTAATGGCAGAATCCATTGATTTGCTGTGTTCAGCATCAGCCTCCTTGACAAGGGCTGCTAGATCAGAGTCAACCACCATCTTTCCCTCTCCCTTTTCTTATCAGTGAAACTGAAATCCTTTGGATATCAGCCACTTCTATTTGCTCAACCTCCCTCTCTTTCCTCTTCCCTTTCTCCCTCACCTTCCTAGTCTCCTCAACCAACTCCTCTCTCCTCCCTCACCCCTCTTTCCTCCTCTGACTTACACTGATGTCTCCCCTTTTTGGGTGCATTGGTTGGGGTTTGACTATCAGCAAGTGCCTTAGAAATGGCAACCTCCACCATGGGTTGTATGTATGTGGGAAACCTCTCATCAAGGGTTTGAATGACTAAATCTTTAAGCATGGGTGTGATGAGAGGTAGGGATTTTTGGAGAATAGCATCCAGCTGCTCAGGGGGGTTCTGACCCTGAGAGCCAGTGCCAGAAGCAGGGGTGGTGGCCGAGTTTGTGGGAGTGGCTCAGTGTTTATGAGACCTTCGGGTGAAGGTGCCATCTGTGGGGTAGTGGTGGCAGATGGACTTCTATCCTGAGTCATTTGAGCAAGCAGCTCTTTGAGTCTGCTTATCTCATCCTCTAGGATAGTGTTTTGAGCAACTACATCATAGAAGAAGCTCAGGTCATCATCAGCATGAGCTGAATCACCTGACCTCCTGACATTGTCAGCATGTACATGTCCTGAGTGTGGCTCAGTAATGACATGTGCCCCTTGTTCATGGTACTGGGGACTTCTGGCCTCCGGATTGGATCCATCATCAGCCATTGCCTCTGGTGAGGTCTTATTGATGTTACCAGCTGCACCCTGCTCAGATGTTGATGCAGGGGAAGTGGCAGCCTCACCAGATTGTTCTATCTCCCTAGCCACACTGGGAGATTGAACTGATTCTCTGTGCTGTGGGCTCCCATCGGCACTTGTACCCACCCCCTCTTCGGTTGGAGTCTCCCCAGGTGTAATAGGTTTCTGGGGAGAGGGTGGAGTGCTCAGATCGGTCAGCACTTTGGCTATTGCCAATGTTGGGCTTAGTGGGGCGGTCTCATCAGTAGATGGGCTAGAAGCAGTGTGCACATGGGGAGGACTGTGCTCTTCAATAGTAGTCTTCTCAAGTGAGATAGACCCCAGTAATGTGGTTGCCCCAATGTTGGCTACATCAGGCTCTGTTGAGAGGAAGCCTGTGCGGTTGTGGTGGGTGGAGTCGTGGTACCTGCTGGGAGAATCGAACCAGCAGGCACATCCTGCCTTTGTGTTGCAGGGGCATCCTCAGGGGACTCATCTCCCTGAGTAGCCTTTTTGGGCTTCTTTTGGCTTTTGGCTTGGTGGGGACTGTGGATTTGGAGGTGGAGGCTGTGGGTTCCTGCCGCGTGGGTTTTCGCAGCCGGCCAGCCTGTTTGAGTGTGTGGTCAGTGTTGTGCCTGGAGTATACCTCGGCTTGAACAGCCATGGCAGGGACCCCAGTGCCAACTAGTCCCTCAGCCTGAAGCTGGTTTTCGATCATGGCCATTATGAACCGTGGATACAAGTTCCAACGATTAGAAAAAGCTTTTATGGCCATGTCCTTGAGTTCCAAAAATAAAATATCAGTAAAATTTAGAGGTTGTTTCTCAAGGATAGAATACAATACCTGTTGCCACCTGTGGACATCTGGTCCCACGAAGAGGTTCTAGGAGCCAGACACACGTTCACCATATGGAAGATCAGTCGTTGAGGGTCAGGGAAGTGTTTTTTCAACAAGGTGGAGGCGGAAAGGTTACCTGGTAGTCGTTGGATGTGAATGAGAGATCCAAGGTACCTTTGGGGTAGGAAGTTGGGTGAGTGGCATCCTCCAGCTCTAGGGTTTGGCGTAGGGTAGCTGGAGTGATAACCACGGGTTGGCCGTTGAAGGAGGACCGGAGAGAGACCTCGCCATTCTGCTCTCCGGTTTGGACGGTTACATTTGTCCAAAACTCCGCCAAAGATTCGGTGTATATAGTAGGGTTCAGGAGAAAAGCCGTTTTGTAGGGTGAGTCGTTCATAAGATCGACGGCTTGGTGAAATTTGGGCCATAATGGCGATTTTGTAAGATGAGCGACACAGTTGTGTCGAGGTTTCAGTTGCATGGTCGCCATTAATGGTGTATGGGAAGTTCAGAGGTTTTTGTAAGATTAGGGCAAGTGGAGTAAATGCTCTGAAGGTGGGGTATTTATAGGGTAGGCCAAAGGTTGAAAGGAAACTACTGAAGGTTTTGGTGTCAGTTATCAGTGTTGTAACGACTGATGACGTGGTTTTAACCTTCAGTGGTTGTAACATCTGAGGACTTGGTATTAGTCTTCAGTAGTTGAAACTATGAGACCTTGGTTTTGTCCTTCAGATGTTGTAAACGTCTGAAGAGTTACTGTCAGTCGTCAGTAGTTATGAACTACTGATGACTTGGTGTTAGCCTTCAGTAGTTGTAAACTACTGAGATCAATAGTTGTGAACTACTGAAGACATGGTATTGCTTCAGTTGTAAACAACTGAGGACTTGGTGTTAGCCTTTAGTAGTTGTGAACTACTGATGTCAGTAGTTGTGAACTACTGAAGACATGGTTCTGTCCTTCAGTTGTTTGTGTATGAAACAGCAGCTGTTGTTATCAGCTGATGAGAAATTACTCATCAGCTGTTTCCATCAAATCAGTTGTTTCATACTAGCCTCCACACTTACTCATCAGCTCTTTGGCTGACTTTCAGATGTTTCATCGACCCTTCAGCTCTTAGGAATATTTATGCCTTCAGCTCTTGTGATCAGATGTTCACAAGTGCTGATGAAATATTCTTCAGAGCTGGTGAACAAATTTTGTCCAGTATTTGTGTAAGATTACACATCAGTACTTATGAGCAAAATTTGTTCTTCAGTACTTATTTATTTGAAAATCATACATCAGTAGTTGTAATCCACCTTACTACATCAGTTGTTTTTCAATAAATAATGTACATCAGTACTTTGAGTCATTTTAGTCTTCAGTAGTTGTGAAAGAGCTGAAGACTAAATTACTCATCAGTACTTGTATTTGACCTTTGCTCTTCAGTAGTTGTGAACTAAGAGTACCAGCATAGGTCAAATCAATCAAGCTGCAGCATACCAAGCCTTAGTACCAAATTCTGGAATGTGGCACTATCTAGAGGCTTAGTAAAAATGTCTGCAAGCTCATCAGCACTAGGCACAAACTTAGGATCAATCAGACCTTTCTCATAGCAATCCCTGATAAAATGATGTCTGATCTCAATATGTTTGGTCCTTGAATGCTGGACTGGATTCTTAACAATACAGAGAGCTGAAGCACTATCCATTAGTAATGGAGTCTTAGTCTCAGTAATGCCATAATCCAGAAGTTGGTTCTGAAGCCAGAGTATCTGAGAGGTACAACTTGCAGCAACAATATACTCAGCTTCAGCAGTAGATGTAGCAATTGATGTTTGTTTCTTACTCTGCCAAGAAACTAAACAATTGCCTAGGAATTGGCAACCACCAGAAGTGGATTTTCTGGTGACTTTGCATCCTGCATAGTCACTATCAGAGAAAGCAACTAATTTGCAAGAATGCCCAGCTGAATACCAAAAACCTAGTGATTGGGTACCTTGCAGATATCTAAAGATCCTTTTGACTGCAATCAAATGGGATTCTTTAGGTGCAGCCTGAAATCTAGCACAAGCACATGTTGAAAACATGATGTCTGGTCTAGAAGCTGTAAGGTACATCAAGGACCCAATCATACATCTGTAAAGGGTTTCATCAACCGCTTTACCTTTCTGATCTACATCTAGTTGTGTGATGCTGCTCATGGGAGTAGAACAGGGCTTACAGGATTGTAAATCAAACTTATTTAACAACTCTTTGGTATACTTGGACTGATGGATGAAGATTCCATCATCCAGTTGTTTGATTTGCAAACCCAGAAAATACTGTAATTCTCCCATAGCACTCATTTCAAATCTCAGCTTCATAAGCTTTGTAAATTCATCACACAACTTTGGATCAGAGGATGCAAAGATGATGTCATCAACATAAATCTGAACAAGGAGCTTATATTGTCCCACAGTCTTGATGAATAAGGTTTTATCAATGGTGCCTCTAGTGAATTTATTCTCTAGAAGAAAGGTTGAGAGTGTCTCATACCAGGCTCTAGGTGCTTGCTTCAGCCCATAAAGAGCCTTATCAAGCTTGTACACCCAATCAGGATGTTTATTGTCCTCAAAGCCTGGTGGTTGACACACATAAACCTCTTCTTTTATTTTCCCATATAGGAAGGCACTTTTGACATCCATTTGATAAACCTTAAGACTGTGAAAGGCAGCATAAGCTAAGAAGAGTCTGATTGCTTCCAGTCTGGCCATAGGTGCAAAGGTCTCATCATAATCGATACCTTCTTCCTGTGCGAATCCTTGAACAACCAGTCTTGCCTTGTTCTTGACAATTTGGCCCTTCTCATCTGTTTTGTTCCTAAATGCCCACTTGGTGCCTATAGCACACTTATCTTTGGGTAATGGAACAAGCTCCCACACTTGCTGTTTCTTGAACTGAAGAAGCTCAAGCTGCATAGCTTCCACCCATCCATTGTCTCTTAAAGCAATATGATAGTTCTTTGGCTCTTGCTGACTGATGAAGAAAGCATAGAAGCAGAAGTTAGACAATTGATTCTGGTGGAAACTCCAGCATGGATATCACCAATGATCTGTGATGTGGGGTGATTCTTGAGCTCTTGATAAACTATGATATCTGTGCAAGTGTTTGTAGACCCATCAGCAGCAACAGATGGTGATGGAGATTCCTGAAACCATGTAGAGGATGGCAGCTCAAACGAAGTAGAGCAGGCAGAAATCTCATCAGCATTTGTAGTGGATGGAGCTGCTGAGGCTACAGGAACATCAGGTTCAGTGAACTTAGGCAGGTTGTCACTGATCCTGAAGAGGTGAGTACTGACTACATCATCATCAGTACCACCAGGTGGAGATCTGTTGACAGGCTCAACAGATGGAGGTTGATAAGGAACATATTGCAGTATGTCCAGATCAAACAACTCCACAGGGTTTTGTGGAATCTTGTCCTTTGGAGATTCATTGAACTTAACATGCAGAGTTTCTTCAACCCCCTTGGTTCTACAGTTGAAGACTCTGTATGCTTTGCAAGTTGATGAATAACCAACAAAGTACCCTGCATCCACCTTACTAGCAAACTTATGGAGTGGGTTGCTAGTGTTGAGAATAAAACATGGACACCCAAAGGCTCTAAAGAATGAAATAAGAGGGGCCAAGTGATGAAGAACTTCATAAGGTGTCTTCATCAACCTCTTATTTACTAAAGCTCTATTTTGTACATAGCAAGCTGTATTGACAGCTTCAGCCCAAAAGGTCAGTGGCAACCCAGAGTCAGCCAACATTGACCTTGCTGCTTCAATGAGGGTCCTGTTCTTTCTCTCCACCACTCCATTCTGCTCAGGAGTTCTAGGAATGCTAAACTGCCTTCTAATTCCCTTAGACAGGTAGAAGTCATCAAGTGTGTGGTTTCTAAATTCTGTTCCATTGTCACTCCTCACACACTTGACCTGTAGGGAATACTGCTTTTCTACTTGTAACACAAAGTTCATTATTGCCTTTGCTGCTTCATCCTTGGAGTGCAAGAAGAAAGTCCATACAAACCTGGACTAATCATCCACAATTACCAGGCAGTATTTCTTCTTTGCCATGCTCATTACTCTGACAGGACCAAAGAGATCCATGTGCAGAAGTTGTAAGCAAGCAGTGGACTTTGGTTCTTCTATTGAAGGGAATGAAACTTTGTGTTGTTTTCCTTTCAAGCAAGCAGTGCAGTCATCTTCACACTTGAACTCCTTCAGAGGCAATCCTCTTACTAAACCATGGCTTATAAGCTGATTCATGTTCTTGAAATTAACATGACCCAGCCTTCTATGCCATAGTGTAGACTCTTGAGGAGATGCCTTGGAGAATAGGCAAGGATGGCCTTTTAGATCCATCTTTTTGGAAAGATCTAAGGCATACACTCTTCCTGTCCTGTTGGCCTTCAGGAGAGTGTGTTCATCCAATGCCTTGTCAAATAAACTCAGAACTTTGGATGACAGAATCCGACAGTTTTGGCTTGTGAAAAGGGCAACATGGCCTTTGTCACACATTTGACTGACACTCAAGAGGTTGTACTTGAGATTCTCCACATGGTTAACATCATCAAACCTTATTTCCCCATTGGAAACAAAGCCTTTTCCGACGATGTAACCCTTTGCATCATTACCAAAAGAAACAAATCCCTTCTTTCCTTGAGAGTAGTCATTAAGAAGGGAGCTGCTTCCTGTCATGTGCATGGATCCTCCACTGTCTACATACCAGATGCTTCTATGGCATGTTGAAGAACCCTGCAAACACAGCCATGTGTTAGTTAGTCTTGGAGACCCAAACCTGCTTGGTTTTGGGTCTGTTCTCAGCTACAGGTGCAGCACTAACAGGTGTGTTTTGTGTGACAGCTTGAGGTGAAAAAGATGGTACAGAAGAGGAACCCTTTGGCTTGGGCTTCCTTTTCTGTGGTTTCAACACAGGTGCATCTAAGTGGTTGACTCTTCCCACTAGCTGCTGAACCATCATCACCAACTGTGTCTGATTCTGTGATAAAGCTTTCAGCTCTTCAGACACATTGAAGTTTGCTGATGATGAGTTCCTATGTTGTACCATCTTTTTCTGAGCAACCTCAGCTGTTGCCTGAGTTATCCCTACCTTCTTTTAGATTTAGCTTTGGGCTTAGGGATTTCAGGCTTGGATGTTGCTAATACAAACTTGGTTTCAAACTCATTCTTCATTTTATTGATGCTCTCAGTAATTTTCTCCTTCTGTTTGAGTTTGGAACCCCTTTTGTACCAGCAATCATCAGTAAGATGATTGAACAAGCCACATATCTCACATGGCTTTTTCTTCATCTTATGCTGATCATCAGCTGAAGAGGATTTAACTGCTAAAGACTTGTTCTTTAGCTGTTTGTCATCAGTACTAGCAGTTTCTTCCTAGTGCCTGCTTTCCTGGTATCCTCTCTAGTTGTCTTCAAACCTTTCCTACTGTTAGTTTTCTTCTCTTTAGTGCTAACAGTATTTGAGGTTTGAACTTCAGATGTTGTCACTTGCTCTCCAGTACCTTCAGTACTTCTAGTGACAACTCCTGAGTTGATCAGCCTTTTGGTCATGTGACAGTCTATCTCTGATGATGCTGATTCAGAGGATAGTAAGTCACATGATGAGAAGGATTGGTTATTGCTCTCCCCATCAGATTCAACTTCTGCTCTTGAAATGAAATCTGTGGGAGGAGCAGTGTGATTATAACCAGTGCCAAACTTCACATTGGAAGCTGATTGCTTGCTAAGAAGCATTTCAAAACCCTTGCATGATTGCACCCATCGATCACACTCAACTTGGGTGGTTGCAAGAGTTTCCTTGAGGTCTTTGTACTTCTCTAGAAGTACATCTTCCCTAGCTTTATCATCTTTGATTTGGCATTTAAGCTTGTAAATCTCATCATTTTTATCTTTTAGAACAACCTCAAAATCAGCTTTTCTTTTGGAAATAGTGTGCTCAAGCTCAAGATTTTTATCTATTAAAGCTACATTTGCTTCTCTAATAGAAGCAAATGCTGCTATGCATGACTCTGAACAAAGCTTGGCTTTTGCCTCAGTGGATACCTGAGATGAGGCATTAGATGATGACCCTTCAGCAGAATCAAGGGCCATCAGAGCAAGATTTCCAAAAGGTTGATCACCACCATGTTGACCAGCACCTTGGAGTAGTGGTTCCTGACCAGATAGCTCTTCTGGTAGACTACTCCAGTCAACAGCAGTTGGGGTGAAAAAGCTTTGTTGTTGAGGTTGTGTGTGATGATGATATTGGGAAGATTGGGGCTCTGGAAGAGCATGAGGTGGTTGAGCCGAGGGTGCTTGAGTTTGACCAGACTGAGGCATGTAGTAACAGGGGTAAGGATATGGCATATGACCCTGTGGCACAAAATAAGCAGGTGGTGCTTGTGCCTGAGATGGATGGGAAGAACTGTAGGAAGGTTGCCCTTTGTGCTGTGAGCTATAGCTGGGAAAAGTCACAAAGGGTGTAGATGAGTTAGATCCAGATGATCTACACTCTCTTGCAAAGTGTCCAAGCCTTTGACACTTGTGACACCTCAACTTGCTCTTGTCAAAACCAACTTTGGTTTTGCCAGAGAGTCCTGGGAATTTCCTACCAGTTCTTTTGTAGAACTTCTGAGAGCGGATATTTATCATTGTCATTTGGTTCAAAATATCCATCTCTTCCAGATCATCATCTGGAATGCCCTTCAAATCCTCCATCAGAAAACACAAGTTGTCACCACCACCTCCTGAACTACTAACACCAACAAAAGCTTGTTCTGAGTTGGTAGAGAAATCAATATGCTCATCATAAGAACTTTCTGATGAAGCATATTCTGACTCATGACTTATCAAGGCAGCATTTCCTTGGACAAAGTCATCAGCGAGCTTGCCAGAAGAGGACAGCTTCCTCTTTTGCTCTATCTCTCTCTCAAAAGTGAGCAACTTCCCATGAAGTTGGGTGAGAGTTAGAGTTTCCAGATCAGCACTGGAGCGTAGGACAATGGTATATGTGTCCCATCTCTCAGGCAATGACCTGAGGAACCTGTTGTTCATTCGGCTTTTGGAGTACTCTTGTTTAACCATCTTTAGCTCAGAGATCAAACAAGAGAACCGCTCATATTGCTGGGTCAGAGTCTCACCCTTTCTATATGAGAATGTCTCATATTGTTGGGCGAGGATTTCCCTATTGTTTGCTAAGACCGAATCAGTTCCTCCAAATTGTTCCTTTAGAGCAACCCATAGGTCATGAGCAGACTCATGATGCAAGAGCCCTGAATATATCTCGTTTGGAATGGCCATGGCTAAAATTCCATGGGCTCTAGCATCAATTTCGAACAGCTTTAGATCTTCGTCCGAATATTGTTCAGGTTTCTTCGCAACCTGTTCATTAGATTCCGGGACGCTCACCATAGGCTTGTATGGCCCATGCACCACTGACTTCCAACAACCAGCACTGTTGACAGCCAAGTGGTGTAGCATACGTCTTTGCCATATGTTATACTCGTTCCTAACCAGCATCGGAGGCTTGGTTGCGGAACCAGTATTGTGAGGATCATTGGTTGGTGTTGTCATCTCAGGTTTAGTCAAAAACAAGTTTAAACACGACAAACGTAACTCAAAACCACCAAAAGACCTCAAGATTTTAGCCGAAAACAGGAGAAACTCACTCTCTATGGCTTATTCTTGCAAATTGCTAATTCGATCAAACTGAGAGATCAAAAGAGCAGTTTCAAATGATCAATAGTGAAATCGATCAATGATTAACCTGCTCTGATACCATTTGACAGGATCTCAGCCTCTCGGTTGATCAATTAGATTATGTTTGCAGCGGATTTAGCACATTAATTAGCAATTAAAGCAAGAACATAAAAGATATTTCAATTAAAAGCATAAACATAGAGAGAGAAGAGTTCTGCGAAACAATAAATGTTCTATTGGTCGCACGTTTCGGCAAATAAAACCAGTATGGTTACCCATCCTTTTATAGGCGGCAAAAGGATGGGTTGATGTCCTTTTTCTGACATCACTGAATATTCAAATTACAACTGACAAAAACATAAAACTACTGAAGATGTCAACAACTGACATCTTCTTACAAAAGTTCCTAAGTACTGACAAAAGTAAAACTACTGATACTATAACAACTGAAGAACATGCTCTTCAGTTGTTGTACAATTACTGAAACAAAATAAACTACTGAACAAGAAAAACCACCACAACAACTGAAGAAGACTTCTTCAGTTGTTGTGACAAACTCTGAGTCTTCAGTACTTGGTCTTCAGACTTGGCTTCGGAAGATGTAACAACTTCGGAAGATGTAACTTCGGAAGATGTAACAACTGATGACTTCAGTAGATATCATCAGTTGTTGTCCTCAGTCTTTTTCTTCAGACTTGGCTTCGGAAGATAGAACAGCTTCGGAAGATGTAACTTCGGAAGATGTAACAACTGATGACTTCAGTAGATATCATCAGTTGTTGTCCTCAGTCTTTTTCTTCAGACTTGGCTTCGGAAGATAGAACAGCTTCGGAAGATGTAACAACTGATGACTTCAGTAGATATCATCAGTTGTTGTCTTCAGTCTTTGTCTTCAGACTTTGTGCTTCGGAAGAAGATCTTCAGTTCTTTAGTTCTTCAGCTTTTTATACTTCAGTACTTGAAGTCTTCAGTACTTTAATGATCAGTACTTCAGACTTCAGTTCTTGGTCTTCAGTACTTGGAGTCTTTAGCTGTTGTTCTTCAGTTCTTTGATCTTCAATCTTTGTTCTTCAGACTTTGTCATAACAGCTGAGACTGGGGCTAAGATGATCTCGAGTCTGACATTCAAGCAAGAGAACACAATAGCTGATGGGAGTCTTCAGATGTTCTCGAGTCTGACATTCAAGCAAGAGAACACTGTAACTGATGGGAGTCTTCAGCAGTTGTTACAGTGACATGTGGGACTTAGAGGTTTTCCTGATCTTGGCTCATTGGTTCTTTTGGTCCAACAACATTCAACACATAAACGCATCCCATAAGCAATCTCTTATAAACAATATATTGTATCTAACAAACACTCAGTAATTCTATAAGATCTAACAATTAAGTGACATAGCATCAATTAATACCGAATGCTAAGCATTGGCTACATTAAACATTAAAAATGAGAAGGAAAAAAGATTAAAAATAACCAATTACTTGATTAGAAGAATAAGAAATGGAAATATCATTTAGCATAAGAGATAGAAATTTGACTAACAAAATGAGAATAATCTGAATTTACAACAATATTTTTTGATTGGGACTCCATTTTATAACACTACACGAAAACAAGACCAGCGTATCTAAAAAATGGCCAGATTATTTATACAAAATACCAATAAGATGTTTGATTAACTCTTCAAAACATGACCTTCTAAATTGCCTAAATTAATATTTTGATCTTATTTAAGCAGTTATTTTACAAACTATTTCAAAGAAAAAGAAGTCTTTGTCTACCCATCGAAGACATCACCACCAACACCTCACTCTCTCTTCCTCCCCCTCTCTCGGGTGCCATTCCCACGACCACCACCCTCCCGCCGGACACCAATCACCGCCACTGCCAAGGGACGGCAGTGGCATCACCGCCACCTTCGGCCGCTGGTTCCACCTCCCTCCTTTCTTTCTCTCTTTCCCTCTCGGTTAACACCACAACCCAAGCCATCACCACCGCCGGCTACCACCGGAACATCACCACCGTCGGCTACCACTGAAGCGACCACCACCACCCGACACCCCCCATCGCGACACCACACACCCGCCACTGCCTACTACCACCACATTACAATCACCACCTTCACCCGTCACCCCTATCGTCGATCGCCACCATCGCCACCCCACATCACCCTCACCGCTCTCTCTCTCCCTCGGTCGAACAACACCATCACCAAACCCGTCGCCCACCACCACCTTTAGAACCTGCATTGTACTTGGGAGTCAAAACAAGAAGGATTATCAAGCTAAAAGTCGGATTAAGGTTCTAGAGTGGAAATCAAGTCGCGACACTGTGAGCTAACGATAGAAACCGAGGATTTAGACTCGAGGTATAATGATTTAGACTAATACTCGATGTTATGTTCATGCATGGATCATCAAGATTGAAATCTTGATTTGGTTGGTTCACCCACTTGTTGATTTTGGAAAAATGAATTTATTGGTAAAAGTGGGTTTTGTAATAGCTCGAGAAATCTGAAAATTTGGGTTAAAAATAGTATTAGTTGGTAGAAACATATATGGATTTGAGTTAGGATTGTAAGGATATGCATGGATGTATGTATGTGACATGTATGTATGCATGCATGATGATATGAGACTTAGTGGATTTATGGCATTCTAAGAAACTTATTAAGAGGAAATATTTGGATGATTATTGTGGGTGATAATGAAGTAGAATCATGACTAAGTAGGAAATATTGGATGATATTGCTAAAGATTAATTAATGATCAAGATAAAAGGTACATAAAAGGAAAAGATGAATACTTGAATATGTTATTATGTCAAAAATTAAATAAGAAGGAGTTTGATAAACAATGAATCGAGAACTAGAATTCTAGTCTTGACTAAGAAGACATTTGGACCTCAAGAAGCTATAAGAATATTGATCAACACAAGACGAAAACAAGAACAATATACCTTTTTAGAAATAACGATGAATAAATAATATAAAGTTATATATATAAGTATATACTTTAATTAAATTTAGTTATAAAATAAAACGTAAAGGAAGATTCGTATAAATACTCTATTTTTCAAAATTATTTCAAAAGACAATAGGTAAAACCATATTGAAAATAAATATATTTTAGATTTATGATTGAAAATAGATAACTAGGTAACGTAAGATTAGCATAAGGTTTATAATAGGCTAATAGTTAGTATTGGACATCAGCGCATTAGGGTTAGCTTATACGCCAGCGAATTATAAATCATATACGTTTTCAAAAATAAAGCTTTACGAGAAATTTGACCAAAACATTTTAATATAATACAAGTCAGGTGAACATTATTTCATTGAACAGGAATTACCACGTATTGACAAATATATGTATATTTAGGGTTTGTCGGTTCGGAGAATTTACATATCGGCTTTCTGATCATACTCAAGGTGAGTACTTCGGCCCCATTTTTATTAAATATTGTCGTATTTAAACATTTTAGGGGAAAAGCATGATTAAAGATATGACATATCTTATATATATGATGATTGATTGAGAAAACGAATATATATTATTTGATGGTATAAGTTGGGTCAGTTATATGCGTACATATTACTGGACCCCTAAATCCCCCATAATCATTAACCTCGAGGAGGCCACAGACTTATATGGGTAGATCTATCGGGTTAGATGGGCCCGCTCTCACGACCAGTCGCTCTGGTTAGGATTGTGAGGGAGTATATATGTTTGGACTGTTGTGGAGCAACGACGTGTTTCTTGGTTTGATTATGGACTTATAGCCGAATTTATCATAGGACGTAGCTAGTCTATGATACATATATTAATTTATCTATCATCATAATGAAATTGGAAATAAACTATTTTTCTTTTAAATTCTGAAAACCCGAATGCTCACCAACTTTTGTTGACCTAGTATTTTCTCATGCTTTTCAGGTCCGTAAGAAATCTTAATTGGGAATGATGCGTAGGGATTTCGGGAAGGTCAAACGGTGTTGGGAGACGATGACGGAACATGGGACCTAAACATCTAAGTGTAGATCTTTTCGTAGGAAAAGATTTTTATGAAAACTTATCTTAACTTTAAGTATGTATTGTGATTAAGTCTAAGGATTTCGTAACAATAATCATGTTTCCTATAATAACCGTTTGACTATAATCATTGGTAACATTCCAACTTCAGTAACCGCCCTTCCACGTGTTCATCTGTGGCACAAATCGGTTTTTAGGGTGTGACAGAAGTTGGTATCAGAGCTAAAGGTTATAGGGAAACTAGAAAAATTTCTTGAAAAGAAAAACTAGACTATAACCGGAAATAGTGGGTCCCGAAATAATTCCGTCAATCCCAAGCACGGTTAGTGAGTGTTGCTTAGAATTACATAAGATTAACTGATTTAAGACGTTAGCATTATGTGTAGATAAATAGCATATATATATATATATATATATATATATATATATATATATATATATATATATATATATATATATATATATATAATTTTATGTAGATGGCTGGTCAAATCAATGGAAAAGATATCTTTGACATCAGTAGTGGCACGAGGATTCTCCTCAACAAAGACCACCTAAGTCCTGGTACCAGCGCATCCGACCACATTTTGCCACCGGGATGCAACCAGGCATGGAGAACTCAGGGAATGGATGGATATCTGAGGATAGTGTCGAAGGCCCTAACCGAGTCGAAGCTACTTTGGAGCCAACCCCGGGAGCTCAAACTAATAGTGAGCTTAGGAGATCGACTAGAGTCATACTGACTACGGAGAAGTCTGATGATAACCACGTAGCACGAGCAGACACAGCGTTGACAGTTATTACTCCTACTACACCCATTCCACCTATGCAGCAACCACCAAAGATTCGATTGGTGTATGAGAGAAGGAAGAAAAGGAAGGCAAAGGAGGTTATGCAAGGTAGTAGCAATATGCGGGAGACACCTGAACCCAAAAGGAAGCAAGCTAATACTGAGAGATGGGATTGGACTAGGAGCATCATGAGAAGGTGGGAACTTATGGATGGAGTTCCTTCCACCTTCGAGATAGGAGAGTCTTCCACAGCCCCTCATGGCATGTACATCGCTGGCGAGTCTATTGAGCATATGATGATGATTCTAACTAACCGTTGTCTACATTATGAGAAAGAATTGTCCTATATGAAAGAGAAACTGAAGGTGCAAGAGGAAGTCAATCAAGCTCTGGATGGGAAGTTGATGACTGCTGAGGAAGAATTGATGTTGGGGGACAATGCACTCCATCAAGTGCATTTTCGAGTGTCTGATTTGGAAGCTAGTTTGCTGGAAACTAGGAACCGATTAACTATGGCTGAACAAAGGGTTGAGGTGGCAGAAGCAGCTGCAGTTATGACTCAACAGCAAGTGGTGGTAATGGAAGAAAGGGTTGAAGCTACTATGCAAGTGGCTACGTTTTGTCTGATGATGGTATCATACCTGATGCACACTGGCAGTGCAACACCGTTTTAAGGATTGTGATGTAGTTTAGTTTTAATGTTTAAGTTACTTTTGAACAATATTTTGCTACGAAAACTTGATCGTATGGATGTTTATGTTTAATGTATGAAATTATGGTTATGATTAACTACTATGATTATGGTGCTTGATATGTACTATTATAATTAAGAGGAATTTGTAGGTGCTTTTGGTTACTAGAAAATTTATATCGATACATTAAAGTCATGTCATCCTTAAGACCTTTATCTGTTTTGCGTGACAGTAATAAGATATGCCACCTAGAACACGGACTACATCGTCAGGCGGAAACACCAACCTGCCCACGATCGCAGAAGAACTAGCTCAACTAATAGCGCAACATGTTCAAACAGCTCTAGAGCAACATGAGGCCAATATGACCGTGGGCTTGGGCAGAATGCGTGGTGGAGCAAACAGTAACCATGGGAATGGAGTGGGAAATGGATCAAACATCGGATCCAGTAGTGGTGTTGGAATAGGGGGTAATAACTGTTTTGGATCGGATGGACATCCTGGAAATTCGACGAATGGTCAGATAACGGGGTGTTCATATAAGACATTCCAAGGGTGCAACCCAAGAGTTTTTACCGGCGCAGAAGGACACTGGATATTGTTAGGGTGGATTGAAAGGATGGAAACTGTGATAGCTATAAGTAATTGTGCGGACAATCAAAAGGTAAAGTATGCAACCTGCTCGTTTCAAGATGCGGCGCTATCCTGGTGGAATTCTCAACGACAGATCTTGGGGGACGCAAATGCTTATGAACTCTCCTGGGAACAGTTAAAAGAGATGCTAGTTCATGAGTACTGCACGCGGAATGAACTACAGAAAATTGAGATGGAATTCTGCAATCACACAATGAAGGTGCTGACATACGAACATACACGTCGAGGTTCAACGATCTTGCTAGATTAGTACCTCGAATGGTAACGCCAGAGTACGTCCGGATTGAAAGATATATATGGGGATTGTCGCCACAGATTCGAAGCAGTGTTACAGCATCCAACCCTACTACCATACAAAGTGCCATAACCATTGCACACACTCGAACCGATGATGCAGTGCGCAGTGGAACCTTGGGTAAAAAGGCGGGGGAAGTGGAAAGGAAGCTTGTGGAAATGGAAAGGAGGATGCCGGACGGTAAAAGAAAATGGAATGGAAATCCCAATAATTGGAGAAACAACAAAAAGAGTTTTAATCCAGGACCTGGGAAGGCGTATACAGCTACTTCAAGCGACTTCAAGGGGAAGCGAGGACCGCCAGGAAGATGTAATAAGTGTGGGTATTCATATAACGGTGAATGTCAAATTTACTCGCGCTGCAAGAAGTTTGGTCACCTAAGTCAAAATTGCAGAACCAAACCCTTCGAGAAAGCACAAAAGAACAGTCCGGTTTGTTTCAGATGTGGGAATACGGGACATTACAAGAGAGATTGTACTAATCTAGGCGAAACCAAGGCTAGGGGACGAGCTTTTGAGATGAATGTGAAAGAGGCACGTCAGGAACCGTCAGTTGTTAATGGTATGTTCCTCATTAATAACCATTATGCATCCGTATTATTTGACACCGGTGCCGATTTAAGTTTTGTGTCAAAAGAATTTGAACCATTACTAGGAAGAAAGCCTTACAAGCTAGATAGGAAATATATAATCGAATTAGCCAATAGGAAGAAAATAGAATCTGATTATGTGATCAAAAACTGTACTATTCAACTTAACGACCACCTATTTAGCATCGATTTGCTACCTGTTACATTGGGAAGCTTTGATGTAGTGGTAGGAATGGATTGGCTTTCTCGAAACCATGCTGAAGTCGTTTGCTTCGAGATGCTTATTCGATTGCCGACGAGCAACAGTAAAGTTTTGATTGTACAAGGCGACAAAGAGAAGCCCTCCCCAAAGGTTATTAATGTTATGAAGGCGTATGAATATATAAACAAATGATACCAGGCTTTCCTAGTAAAGGCCACTGGCGTAAACAAGGAAGAACGAAGAATCAAGGATATCCCAGTGGTGAGAGAGTACCCAGAGGTGTTTCCTGAGGATTTAACAGGGTTACCTCCGCAGCGACAGATTGAATTTCGAATAGAATTGGTACCCGGAGCAGCCCCCATTGCCCGATCGCCGTACCGGCTAGCGCTCTCTGAAATGCAAGAACTGTCAAAACAATTGCAAGAATTGTTAGATAAGGGGTTTGTCCGACCAAGCTTTTCCCCGTGGGGAGCCCCGGTATTATTTGTCAAAAAGAAGGATGGATCGTTCAGAATGTGTATCGATTATTGAGAGTTGAACAAACTTACAATAAAAAATCGATACCCATTACCCAGAATAGATGATCTGTTCAACCAGTTACAAGGATCCCGTTACTACTCCAAGATTAATCTACGATCCGGTTACCATCAGTTGCTGATAGCAGAAGAGGACGTTCCAAAAACAGCCTTCAGAACACGATACGGTCACTATGAGTTCCTAGTGATGCCGTTTGGTTTAACCAATGCTCCGGCAGTGTTCATGGACCTCATGAACAGAGTCTGTAAGCCTTATTTAGACAAGTTTGTAATAGTTTTTATTGATGATATTCTGGTATACTCAAAGTCCCGAGAAGATCATGAGCATCATTTACAACTCGTCTTGGAAATGCTAAAGAAAGAAAAACTGTATGCGAAATTTTCAAAATGCGAATTCTGGCTGCGGGAAGTTCACTTCCTTGGGCACGTCATAAACAAGGAAGGTATTCAGGTAGACCCTACAAAGGTTGAGGCAATAAAGAATTGGGAAGCACCCAAGTCACCAACAGAAGTACGACAATTCCTAGGGTTAGCTGGCTACTATCGTAGGTTCATCGAAAATTTTTCAAAGATAGCACAACCACTAACCCTACTGACTCGTAAAGATCGAAGATACGAGTGGAGCGCTGACCAGGAAGAAGCTTTTCAAGTGTTAAAGCAAAAACTATGTAGTGCACCTATTCTATCACCCCCTGATGGAACCGACGGGTTTGTAGTATACTGCGATGCTTCGCGTCTAGGTCTGAGATGCGTGTTGATGCAAAGAGACAAAGTCATTGCTTACGCATCAAGACAACTAAAAACGCATGAAAAGAATTACACAACCTATGACCTCAAATTAGGGGCAGTGATTTTCGCTCTGAAAATCTGGAGACACTACCTCTATGGAACAAAGTGCGTAGTATACACAGATCACAAAAGTTTACAGCATATTTTCGACCAGAAAGAGATGAACATGAGACAGTGATGATGGGTCGAGCTATTGAATGATTACGACTGTGACATCAGATATCACCCAGGCAACGCTAATGTGGTTGCAGAAGCTCTCAGCAGGAAAGAAAGAGAAAAGCCTTTGCGCGTAAGAGCTTTAGAGTTAACCATATACTCTGATCTCTTAACCCGGATACGTGATGCACAGTTGGAGGCAATGAAAGACGATAATCTGGTGAATGAGAACCTGAAAGGAATGATCAGAGAATTAACACCTAACTCCGATAACCTGATGCGGTTTGCAAAAAGGGTATGGATTCCAAGGTATGGGGATTTGCGCCAAGTAATTCTTGACGAAGCACATAAATCAAGATACTCAATCCACCCTGGATCAGTCAAAATGCATCATGATGTAAAAGAATTGTATTGGTGGCCCAATATGAAAGGTGATATGCTTTATACGTAAGCAAATGTATGACATGCTCCAAAGTAAAGGCAGAACACCAAAAGCCATCAGGACTCTTACAACAGCCTACAATCCCAACATGGAAATGGGAGTGTATCGCCATGGATTTTGTAACGAAATTACCCAAAACATTAAATGGCCACGATGCAATTTGGGTAGTAATCGATCGTTTAACAAAATCGGCACACTTCTTGCCTATTGCTCAATTAAAATTCGAAATGATATAAGTTTTCAAATCCGAAGAGCGATTATTTCGGCTATAAATAGGTTTCATATCCAACTAAATTAACATTCCACAAATCAAAAAAACAAAATTCATCAAATCAAAAGATCATCAATGTCATACTAAATATCTCTGTGTTGGTTATTGTTGCTTCAAATTCCTCACCTAGAGGCGAGTTGAAGAGGAAGCAGTGCAATATAGTGACTCATCTGGTTCAGGCTCATCCCATAGATGATATAACTTTATTTTTCTTCTTCTTGGACATATAAGCTGCAACCAAAAGAACTCGTTAGAGGGCCCTGGAGCTTGAGCTCCAAGGGCACTCCGACGCTCAAGTCAGTATGTATACAAGATGTATCAAATATAAGCATTATGAGAGTAAGAATGGAGATGATGGACATGAGATGTTAAAGCTGAAGGAATTAGGTGAATTGTATTCTCTGAGAGAGTAGAGAGTTAGGAATGATTGTGTATGAGTGTGGTCAGTTGGAATGAGATGATGTGAATATACCTGGGCCTTCGTATTTATAGTGACATGCATATGACAAATTCCTCTATATAAGTCTATTTTGAGTTGCCTGGAGTTAGGCACCCGAACTAGAGCTCTTAGGTCAAGGGATTCGTTTCCCTTTTGGTGTAAAGGGTTTCCTACTTGATATTAATGTTGTTTGTCTCTTATAGTTGACCTGCATCCCATTGGTTCTGCATGGCCACCCTGTTATGCCTACTTTCTACAGGGTTTGTCTTTTGTTCTTTGTTGTCTTCAACTCCTGGTTATATTCCTGAAGCAGCCAATGATCTTCCTTCCATACCATCAAATTCTTTTGTTCATTGATGTTAGTTCTTTAGAGAATTTCTTAAGTATTGAAGTGTCCATTTTCCTTATAACCTCAAGTGTTTGGGCCGCGGCTAAGTTCATCCGGTCTTTGCCACTCGTGGATCGTGGCTATGGATATCTGTAACATCCGACCCATTTTCAAATTGTAACCCGAACCCGTTTTCTAAGGGTATTAATTTCAATGAATTAAATGTAACTCGGTATAGTTTAATCAATATTATAAATGGCTTTATTTAGAATGTCATTTATTTAAACCATTTAAACAAGTTATAATAATTTTATAATTCATAAAGTAATGTCTTACAAATTTTCAAATAATTGTCATTTATGAATTTTAACATGGAAAGAATAATTATATATCAAAGATTTTACAAAACATATAAATTTATAAAAGTCTATAAGATGTAATGAGAATTAGATTTAATTTTAAATTATTCTTTTTATTTACAAACTTTTTAAAGTTTTAAAAGACAAATTTAGTTATAAATGGGTTTAACAAGTTTGGGGCAAATTTTGTAATTGTTAAAACTTAATTCAATAGGTCAAGCATAAAATAGCAACCACTCTAAAATGCAGGGACCAAAGGTGTAAACTTTTCAAACCAACCCAAACCCCCCTGTTTCCCCTTCGTCGGCCGACCACCGTCCGGCCACCCTCCGGCGACCACCTCTCCCTCAAATCACCCGAAAATTTTGCAATTAAACCGCTTCTTAACTCTTACTCATCTGTTTCGAACTTGTCATCGGTTTCAATTTGAAATTAGCACGGTTACATCAAGTTCTATCTTAAAACCAAAAAATCAATCAAACCCAAATCCGTTTCAACTCGAAATCAAGAAAATTAATTTATGTAATCAACCTGAAACGTACTAGGCATCATTAAGGTTATGATCATCAAATCAATTTGAGCTGAAAACATAAAAACAAAATCAAATTTGATCGGTTATAACCGACGCAAACTTAAAACGCGTTCAACTTGAAACTGATAGAATTGAACCTTCATAACAGAGGGAAATCGTTCTAATCGACCTTTTCAAAGTTTCTATGCACTCAATTTCGATTATACAACACATATTCCTCTCTCTCGAACTCCACCTCCACATCGCGACCTGCAACTAATCGAACACCATATTCGAGGCAACCTCAACAGAAATCGATTGAGGGATTTTGATCATCTGGTCCAATTGAAGCTTCCTGTGCAATTAATTCGATTTTGATCAACCACATCAACTCCAATCGACTACCCCCCCCCCCCATCGCGACTCGTTCAAGCCTCTAAACCATCGATTCTATCTCAAACCAGGTAATTAGATACATGATTGCGCTCGTTTTTGGATGCTAATCAAAAGCCCTATGCTTAATTCGGCTATTGATTAGGTTTCATGCTCAATTGGAAATCAAATTGAAACTAGGGTTCATGATTGATTTGGGGATTTCTGAAAGTTGGTTCTTAAATTATAAACCGAATTTCATAACAGTTTATGGGCTTACAGCCCACCGGTTTAGAACTCACCTCCTTGTGCAATTGACCCGGGTTCGACCCTGGTCCACCACAATTGTTTTTTTAAACTATTTCCTCCCAATCATTTTTATTACAAAATTTTTAATGAACTATTAAACTAATATAAAGATTAATTTGTTAGTTTAATCTATTCCATGAATTGTAATTACATATTTACAAATGTAAACGTTATAAAAACATATTTAGTTTCTATGAACATTCTAAATTCCTATAAACTATTTTAAATCAAACATCAATTAATTAAAAAACTAATCTTTTACAAAACCTTCAAATGGCTAATTAGTCAACTAATTATTTTGATCAAGTTATGAATAATTAATCATTAAAAAGTATTTATTTATTGGGTCTCAAATGTTACTTAAATCATTTTATAATTCTATTACTTATTTTATTATTCAAAACATTTTATTTAGTTCTATTTAATTAATATATCAAATAAGTTACAATATTTTTATGTAATCCCATAAACCCCAATTGAAACCTAATTCATACATAGTCGTCCAACCATTGTTATTCTAACAAAGAGTACACCAAACCTTAGGTTGAATCTTGAGGAGTTTTCTTTGGTGACACGTCTAGCATTCTATTACTTTCAAAACGCTTATAACTATTAAGTGAGTATTCATTGCCCATTTTTCATGTTTTATTATTTGGGGAAATCATGTGATTCAATAGTCAATCATACTTATTCATTTTTTATTCTATTTCATTCTAAATTCAATTCAATACATGATATGTTATTACTTGCAATTACGTGTTCATAATTAGACAAACTTGATAACATGATCATTAATTCACATAACCACGGTAATAATGATAGATCTATTGGTTTGACAAACCCACCACATTTGTTTAGACGCGTGGTGATTAAAACCGGAAATCAATCATTCTATAAGGCTCCGTCTGAGGACCGAGTCAATTCAGTCATTAGGGTTGATTGTGTTGGGTTTTCTATTATGATTCACTATTGTATTATATTCTGACATTGTCATATGAATTGAATTGTTTTTTTTTGATATTTAATCCACCTATGTATGTGTATATAAACCTATGATTACTCACCGGCTAATGTGTTAGCTGACTCGTTACTTTTTCGCATGATTTCAGGAAATGCTATTTAGTGGAATTCTCTCTGCTCATATAGGATAGGACCTAGTCAAAAATAAAGAAGACAATATTACATTTCATGTTTTTTTTATTTTAATTGCGTTGTAATGTGTGACTTGACTGGCATTATTCAATAAATAAATAACTATTAAATGTTATTTCAACATATTTATTACCTTGTGCTATGAATAATCGATTCACATTCGTCCGCCTCGATGATTCCGCCATCGGTTGGGGTGTGACAGATTGGTATCAGAGCCAAGGTTATAGGGAATTAGGTTATTAGAAATGGAATGACCTAGACTATAACTAAGTACCTTTACACATGAGTACTCTCATGTATTCTATATGTTTAGATAGAGCTTATATGTGTCACTTATGCTTATTATGTTTATGTGATTATGATATTTCCTTATACTTTGATTTCTACCTTTCACATACAAATTCTCAAATCATATTATATGGCATTGTGTGCCTAAATCAAATTGTTTTCAAATTTTAAATTTTGATTTGTTATTCATGGTTTTCAAATCTCGTCAAAGTCCGTGTCACATGACTGAGAACATGCAATGCTGGAAGAGTGGAATACCTGTATCTTGAGGTGTTCTGTCTACGCAAGGTATTCATATAAATCCAAATCAACCGATGGATCCGTTACCTTACCTGGGAACTCTCGAGATGAGTATTCGCTTATAGGTACGCATGTTTTCATTAAGGTTGTGGTGGACATAAATACTTTGATAAGTCAACGTATTCGCTTTGGTTTGCGAGCCGAATGTTTACACTCATAACATCTCATTGTTATTTTAAACCATCTCATCAATGATTTTATCATTTTGAAATTTTATAAACCCATTAACCGATTCTCATAAAGGTTTCCTATACTCTTACAACATGTCTTCTCGTCAAAACCGAACCCGATCTGGAAACTCTGGCCGCAAGATTGCTGCTATAGTGGCACGTGAAGTTGCTGCGGTCATCCCAACACTGCTTACCCATTTGAACCAAGGCAACAACGCCGTTCAAAATCAAGCCACACAAAACCCTCCACGAGCTTGTACTTACAAGCATTTCAGTTCTTGCAATCCTACTAAGTTTAGTGGGACCGAAGGTGCCACTGGTCTTTTACAGTGGTTTGAGAGTATCGAGAACACTTTCCTCAATAGTGAGTGTCTCGAGAATCTCAAGGTTCGCTATGCTACAAGTGTTCTTCAAAAGAGAGCACTCACTTGGTGGAACGGGGAGAAACAAACCGTGGAACTGATGCCGCATTAGCATTGACGTGGGTTGAAGTTAAGGAGCTCATGACTCGGGAATTCTGTCCAAGAAATGAAACTAAGAAATTGGAAGCTGAGTTCTGGGACTTAACTCAGGAAAGTGGGGAAAATTTAGCCTATACCAACCGATTTCATGAATTGAGTCTGCTTGTTCCTCACCTGGTTACTCCTTTATCTTGGGCTATCGAGATATACATCAGTGGTCTACCCATGCAAATTCAAGACACGGTGTGGGGTAGGAATCCTGCAACCTTGGAAGATACCATCCGGTTAGCTGCTCAGCTAACTGACAATCATGTCAAGGCTGGAACTTTGACTAGGAAGGGTGCTAAGAAGGTGCCCGAGAACCCACAGTTGAACCACTTAAGGAGGAAAAACCTAAATCCTTTTAAAACAAGAAAAGGAAGGCTAAGTCCCAAAACTTTGCTGTGGTTACCCTACTGTTCCGGTTAATCAAGTCGCACCAAACTACCAACCAGTCTCCAACAATCAAGTTCCGGCGAAGAAACCTTACACTGGAACTTTCCCGCAGTGCAATATTTGCAAGTACCATCACCCTGCCAATGCACAATGTCGCCGCTGCACCAACTGTGGGCGTTTCGGCCATACTTTCAACGTGTGCAAGAGCGCAGCTAAGACTCCGACTACTGCGTCTGTCCTCCAACATCCTCCTGCAATTACTCAGGGTCGTGCATGCTATCAATGTGGTGATCCGAACCATTTTCACAATCGATGCCCTCAACTTGTCAGCACGGTGCCTACGGCTCAAGGACGCACTTTTAACATCAACGCTCACCAAGCTCAAACCAATAACGATGTGGTGAACAGTATGTTTTTAATCAATAATCATTATGCTTTGGTCTTATTTGATACCGGCGCCGACAAAAGTTTTGTGTCCTTAGAAATTGAGCCTTTACTTGCTAGTGCACGAACTAAGTTGAGAAAACCATTTACGGTAGAAATAGCCGACGGGAAACCTATCACAATCGATTCAGTTATTCCAAACTGTATCCTTAGTCTTAGCGAGCATGATTTTCCTATCGATCTCACACCGATGCAACTTGGAAATTTCGATGTCATTATAGGCATGGATTGGTTATCTAAGAACCATGCTGAAGTTGTTTGTTTCGAGAAAATCATCCGAATCCTCTTGCACCCGAGAAGGTGTTAAATATCTATGAAGAAAAACCTTCCAAAGGCCTTCGACTCATGTCATGTACCAAAGCTCAAAAGTACCTTCGCAAGCACTATGTGGCTTTCTTAGCGCATGTCGTTAAAACGAATGGGAAGTCAAAGAAAATCGAGGATATTCCGATCATTCGTGATTTTCCGGAAGTGTTTCCCGATAACTTAACTGGTCTCCCTCCTGTTCGTCAAGTCGAGTTTCGTATCGATCTTGTGCCTGGTGCAACACCTGTAGCAAAATCTCCATATCGTCTTGCACCATCTGAGATGCAAGAACTTGCTAGCCAACTTCAAGAACTTTCCGATAAAGGTTTCATTCGACCAAGTTCCTCACCTTGGGGAGCCCCGGTATTGTTTGGGAAGAAGAAAGATAGCTCATTCCATATGTGTATCGATTATCGGGAGCTTAACAAGCTTACTGTCAAGAACCGGTATCCTCTACCAAGAATCGATGACTTGTTTGACCAGCTTCAAGGCGCTTCATACTTTTCCAAGATTGACCTTCGTTCTGGTTACCATCAGCTACGAGTGCATGATGACGACATTCCCAAAACAGCCTTCCGTACAAGATATGGTCATTACGAATTTCTGGTTATGCCATTTGGTTTGACCAACGCACCAGCTGTGTTCATGGATTTAATGAACCGCGTGTGTAAGCCATACTTGAACAAGTTCGTGATCGTCTTCATCGATGACATTCTGATTTATTCAAAATCAAGATCCGAGCATGAACATCATCTTCGTTTGATTCTTGAGCTTCTGACGGAGGAAAAACTATATGCTAAGTTTTCCAAGTGCGGATTTTGGCTAAAAGAGGTACAATTCCTTGGTCACATCGTAAATGATAAAGGAATTCATGTGGATCCTGCAAAGATTGAGGCGGTAAAGAATTGGGTAGAACCTAAAACTCCTACTGAGATCCGTTCATTTCTTGGCTTGGCCAGCTACTATCGGCGTCTCATCCCAAATTTCTCAAAGATCGCTGTGCCTCTTACTGCCTTGACCCACAAGGATAAGTCTTTCCAGTGGGGACCAGATCAAGAAAAAGCATTTCAAACACTTAAGCAAAAGTTATGTAATGCTCCAATCTTGACCCTCCCTGATGGAAATGATGATTTTGTTGTCTACTGTGATGCTTCCAAGCAAGGTCTTGGTTGTGTCCTCATGCAACGAGGAAAAGTCATAGCCTATGCCTCAAGACAGCTCAAAATCCATGAGAAAAATTACACGACCCATGATCTCGAATTGGGTGCTGTGGTTTTCGCACTCAAAATCTGGAGACACTATCTTTATGGCACCAAGTGCGTTGTATTCACTGATCATAAGAGTCTTTAGCACATTTTCAATCAAAAAGAATTAAACATGAGACAACGGCGATGGGTTGAATTACTTAATGACTACGACTGTGAAATTCGCTACCACCCTGGAAAAGCAAATGTCGTAGCCGATGCATTGAGTCGTAAGGATTATGTCATACTCCAAAGTGTTACCATTCAATCCGAACTTAAAACCCGTATTCTCGAAGCCCAACACGAGTCAGTCACTGAGGGTAACATGTATGATGAAATGTCATGCGGCGCTGAACTTGAATTGGAAACAAAACCCGATGGTTTTTTGTATTTTCTGGATCGTCTTTGGATTCCCAAACGCGATGACCTTCGAATTCTCATCATGAGCGAGGCTCACAAAACTCGTTATTCTATCCATCCCGGTGCGGATAAGATGTTTATGAACCTCCGTAATCAGTATTGGTGGCCCAGCATGAAAAAGGATATAGCTTTGTATGTGTCCAAATGCCTCACCTGTTCAAAAGTTAAGGCCGAACATCAACGTCCTTCAGGATTACTTGTTCAACCTGATATTCCTGTGTGGAAGTGGGAAGCCATATCCATGGACGTCATTACTAAATTACCTCGCACCTCTAGCGGTCATGATAGCATTTGGGTCATCGTTGATCGATTGACTAAATCGGCACACTTCATACCAATTCGTGAAGATTATCGGGTTGAGAAATTAGCTCGTATCTATATCAATGAAATAGTTAGCCGTCATGGTGTGCCATTGAATATCATCTCCGATCGTGATGGTCGATTCATCTCCCATTTCTGGCAAAGTCTTCAAACGTCCTTGGGAACCCGACTCAATCTCAGCACAGCTTATCACCCTCAAACCGACGGGCAAACTGAAAGAACAATACAGACTCTTGAGGATATGCTTCGAGCGTGTGTCATTGACTTTAGTGGTTCTTGGGATTCTCACCTACTGTTAATCGAATTTTCATACAACAACAGCTATCATACAAGTATTCAAATGGCACCATTTGAAGCTTTGTATGGTCGCAAGTGTCGATCTCCCATATGTTGGTCTGAGATAGGCGACGCACAAATCACCGATCCTGAACTAATTCAAGAATCAACTGATAAGATTCATAAGATTCGCGATAACTTGCTTGCTGCTAGAAATCGTCAAAAGCATTATGCTGATAAGGGGCGGAAACCCATGGAATACAATGTCGGTGATCTCGTACTCTAAAGGTATCACCTTGGAAAGGAGTAATCCGTTTTGGAAAAAAAGGGAAGCTAGCACCTCGTTATGTGGGTCCATTCAAAGTGCTTGAGCGTATTGGGAAAGTAGCTTACAAGCTTAAACTGCCTCAAGAACTCAGCAACATTCACCCAACATTTCATGTTTCTAACCTCAAGAAATGCCTTGTTGATGAGAACCTCCACATTCCACTCGATGAAGTACAAATCAATGAATCCATGCACTTCATCGAAAGGCCTGTGGAGATCATGGACCGTGAAGTCAAAAACTCAAGCGTAGCCGAATAGCTATCGTCAAAGTTCATTGGGAGTCTAAATGTGGCCCAGAGTTCACTTGGGAGCGTGAAGACCAAATGAAAACCAAGTATCCTCACCTTTTTGTCTCAACCTCCTCGTGATCAAATTTCGGGACGAAATTTCTTAAAGTGGGGGAGACTGTAACATCCGACCCATTTTCAAATTGTAACCTGAACCCGTTTTTCTAAGGGTATTAATTTCAATGAATTAAATGTAACTCGGTATAGTTTAATCAATATTATAAATGGCTTTATTTAGAATGTCATTTATTTAAACCATTTAAACAAGTTATAATAATTTTATAATTCATAAAGTAATGTGTTACAAGTTTTCAAATAATTGTCATTTATGAATTTTAACATGGAAAGAATAATTATAGATCAAAGTTTTTACAAAACATATAAATTTATAAAAGTCTATAAGATGTAATGAGAATTAGATTTAATTTTAAATTATTTCTTTTTATTTACAAACTTTTTAAAGTTTTAAAAGACAAATTTAGTTATAAATGGTTTAACAAGTTTGGGGCAAATTTTGTAATTGTTAAAACTTAATTCAATAGGTCAAGCATAAAATAGCAACCACTCTAAAATGCAGAGACCAAAGGTGTAAACTTTTCAAACCAACACAAACCCCCCTGTTTCACTTTCGTCGGCCGACCACCGTCCGGCCACCCTCCGGCGACCACCTCTCCCTCAAATCACCCGAAAATTTTGCAATTAAACCGCTTCTTAACTCTTACTTATCTGTTTCGAACTTGTCATCGGTTTCAATTTGAAATTAGCACGGTTACATCAAGTTCTATCTTAAAACCGAAAAATCAATCAAACCCAAATCCGTTTCAACTCGAAATCAAGAAAATTGATTTATGTAATCAACCTGAAACGTACTAGGCATCATTAAGGTTATGATCATCAAATCAATTTGAGCTGAAAACATAAAAACGAAATCAAATTTGATCGGTTATAACCGACGCAAACTTAAAACGCGTTCAACTTGAAACTGATAGAATTGAACCTTCATAACAGAGGGAAATCGTTCTAATCGACCTTTTCAAAGTTTCTATTCACTTAATTTCGATTATACAACACATCTTCCTCTCTCTCGAACTCCACCTCCACATCGCGACCTGCAACTAATCGAACACCATATTCGAGGCAACCTCAACAGAAATCGATTGAGGGATTTTGATCATCTGGTCCAATTGAAGCTTCTTGTGCAATTAATTCGATTTTGATCAACCACATCAACTCCAATCGACTACCCCCCCCCCCATCGCGACTCGTTCAAGCCTCTAAACCATCGATTCTATCTCAAACAGGTAATTAGATACATGATTGCGCTCGTTTTTGGATGCTAATCAAAAGCCCTATGCTTAATTCGGCTATTGATTAGGTTTCATGCTCAATTGGAAATCAAATTGAAACTAGGGTTCATGATTGATTTGGGGATTTCTGAAAGTTGGTTCTTAAATTATAAACCGAATTTCATAACAGATTATGGGCTTACAGCCCACCGGTTTAGAACTCACCTCCTTGTGCAATTGACCCGGGTTCGACCCTGGTCCACCACAATTGTTTTTTTAAACTATTTTCCTCCCAATCATTTTTATTACAAAATTTTTAATGAACTATTAAACTAATATAAAGATTAATTTGTTAGTTTAATCTATTCCATGATTGTAATTACATATTTACAAATGTAAACGTTATAAAAACATATTTAGTTTCTATGAACATTCTAAATTCCTATAAACTATTTTAAATCAAACATCAATTAATTAAAAAGCTAATCTTTTACAAAAACTTCAAATGGCTAATTAGTCAACTAATTATTTTGATCAAGTTATGAATAATTAATCATTAAAAAGTATTTATTTATTGGGTCTCAAATGTTAATTAAATCATTTTATAATTCTATTACTTATTTTTATTATTCAAAACATTTATTTTAGTTCTATTTAATTAATATATCAAATAAGTTACAATATTTTATGTAATCCCATAAACCCCAATTGAAACCTAATTCATACATAGTCGCCAAACCATTGTTATTCTAACAAAGAGTACACCAAACCTTAGGTTGAATCTCGAGGAGCTTTCTTTGGTGACACGTCTAGCATTCTATTACTTTCAAAACGCTTATAATTATCAAGTGAGTATTCATTGCCCATTTTTCATGTTTTATTATTTGGGGAAATCATGTGATTCAATATTCAATCATACTTATTCAATTTTTATTCTTTTTCATTCTAAATTCAATTCAATACATGATATGTTATTACTTGCAATTACGTGTTCATAATTAGACAAACTTGATAGCATGATCATTAATTCACACAACCACGGTAACAATGATAGATCTATTAGTTTGACAAACCCACCCCATTTGTTTAGACGCGTGGTGATTGAAACCGGAAATCATTCATTCTATAAGGCTCCGTCTGAGGACCGAGTCAATTCAGTCATTAGGGTTGATTGTGTTGGGTTTTCTGTTATGATTCACTGTTGCATTTTATTCTGACATTGTCATGTGAATTGAATTGTTTTTTTTTTGATATTTAATCCACCTATGTATGTGTATGTAACATCTCGTATTTCAGCGTTTAACCTTTTATAATAATAATAATAATAATAATAATAATAATAATAATAATAATAATAATAATAATAATAATATTAATAATGATTATAATAAATAAAAATAATAATAATAATAATCATAATAATAAATAATAATAATAGTTTCAGGGGCCAATTTTGTCAATTTTGAAACTTCAAAAAGAGTTTATAACATGAAATGTCAACACTAAACCGCAGGGACCATTTCTGTAAAATTTTTAAAACCCAACCCCCTTCCCCGTTTTCCGGCCACACTATTCCGGCCGTCTCCGGCCGTATTCCGGCGAGTTAAAAACGGCCAAAATACGCGGTTTCAACCCCAATTAAAGGTACCGACAGCTTCGCGACCAAGATTCGAACTCTAGGCACCTCAAAACGTGTTTAATCGGTATCCAAAGCTCACAAACTTCGGATCCAACTTTATCCCGACCGTTCAACGGATAATTAACCCACTCAACACAACTTTAGACAAATTGATTCAATCAAACCGAACTTTATCTCCATATAAATTGAATACAACTTGCAATTCTAATCGAAAACACATAAACAATTGAATTCGATCATCATCCTCTGTCGAACCTGCAACTCAATCGAACACCCCTTTCTGATCTGTCTAAACCCAAATTGATAAAGGGCTTTCGTTTGTAATCATCCTTAGAAGCTTTCTGTGAAATTAATTGGAATATCATCAACATAATCATCCCGAATCAATATCTCCTCTGCGCGGCTGTTCTTAATCTTATTCTCTATCGAATTAACATCGAATCAGGTAATTGAACACACTATTGTACTCGATTTTACATGGGGATCAAAAGCCCCATGATTTAAACCGTTAATAACACCGATTCGAGCTTCAATTTTGAACCTGTTCGAGTTAGGGTTCATGGGATTTGGGATTGAATAGCGGGTTGTGTATAAAATAATTGGGAACCATTCATAACCGCGGCTTAGGCCTTGGTTCACTGGTCCCCGACTCACCATGCCACACAGGAGGTCCCGGGTTCGACCCCGGGCACCCCCCTTATTTTTTTATTTGCTTTTTAAGCCTCTAAAATTCCCAAAAATTCTAAAAATTGTAAAAATAAATTTTATAAACTTTTCATATTTAAAATGTTACATAAATAATTTCTGTAAATATATTTAATTAAAAACCTTAATACTATTTATAAAATATTATTTATAAATATTATAAATAATATTTTTTTTATAAAAATGAACACTATATCATGTTTAATTATGAAATACTCCTGTAAATTATAGAAATTATACATCTTATAATTTCACAATTATTTACAAACGTAATTTATTATAAAATATACTTTCATAATTAATTTAGATTAATAAATTATTGGATATTACATTATCATAACGATATTTATTATAAAGAATATATACAAAATATATTCAAACATTATCTGATATTAAGCCTAATTTCATTTCTAGATTAAAACACTTAAAAGATATATTTCTTCCTAATAAATACAATATACGAAACTTCAAAATCCTAAAACTTTAGTTCACGTCTAGATATTAAACTTATTATTTAACTTAATCTTGTAATAAATACGTTTTAGGTACCTTGTAAGGAATTCGTTGAAACGACGCGCGTTATTATTCTTATTAATCATCCAATAATACTTAATCGCCAAGTGAGTTTCCTTGCCCCTTTTACTTATTTCACACCATTTTGGGTGAAACATGATACTTATACATTATACACTTATAAACGTTTGAGACTTGTAAAGCACTTGCAATTCATCTTTATATTTTTGTCATGGTATTTGTGTGATGTAAGTGATTATATGAGATACATAGTTTGTTACAATCATTAACTATTGCTAGCCTGGCGACGTCTTAGATCTTTGGGCCTGACAAGACTATTTGGTGCTAAAGTCGATAAACTGCCGACTCCTAGGAGCCGTATGCTTGTGCACTAGGGAACCAAATACACTTAGCCAATCTTGTATACTTGTAATCAAGTCGAGGTTTGATTGTAAAGATATGTGTTCTATACCTTACTAGCTTATAACCTATGACACGAATTGCAACTTATAATCTTTTCATATTATGTATGAAAACATTGGAAACTCACCAACTATTTTTAGTTGACCTTTTATTTTTATCATGTTTCAGGTAACCCCCAAGTTTAAAGTGGTCTTTTGAAGCTTACAATAAAACTAGGAGTGGACCTAGTTAAATAAATGAAATGTTATGTTATGTTGATATTTGCTTGAATGTATTTCATGGTTGAGACTTATGTTTGTAATTCCTATTGAAACTATTAAATTGAATATTTACATTTAAATATAGTGTTATGTGGCTGTGAACAATCTTATTCCTCACACCTCGACGATTCCGCCGTCAAGGTTGGGGTGTGACAGATTGGTATCAGAGCCCATAACTATAGGGATTTAGATTATTAGAAATGGTGACCTAGACTATAGCTTATGCATGCACCTTATAGTATTTGTTATCTTGTAAATGCATAGTTTGCATGTTACATAATGCTATGCCTTCTTATGTGCAATTTGATGCCTTAGCATAGGATTGCCTAAACTTAGTTACTTGTCTCCCTAAACTCATCTTTGACTCTCCCCGAACATGAAACCTCTTAATCTTATCTTCGACGACACGCGGAATCGTATACTTATGCTTATGACTTGGATCTTTAGACGTTATGTCTAATCTATATAAATCTCATCAAGGTTTTGATTTCATGAACCTAAGAAATATTGTGTGACACATAAACACCTGTATTCTGGATTTCCTGGCAAAAAGCCTTCGGGCTAAGGTAAGCGTTTTGCATAAATCCTACGGGACCAGTTACGCTTACCTGGGGATTTTTGGGATGAGTGATAAACTATGGTCAACATACACAAGTTTCTAAGGCAAATGGCTCAATTTACCTTGACATGTCAACGTTTCCAAATGGTGATGCGTTACCGACTGGAAACATACCGTATAATTCATAATCCTTACTTTAACTGTCTATCCTTATTGTCCTTTTACCCGTTCCTAATCCAATTCGTATTTTTCAGTATGTCTCGTCATCATGGAAAGCGTGGAAGTTCCGACCGCAAGCTTGCAGCGATGATTGCCAAACAAATGGTTGCTGTGCTCCCAACCATGGTTACTGAACTTAATAGCACCATGATGGCTAATAGCAACAACAACACCAATGGAAACAACAACGGTGCTCAAGGAGAAAATAGCAACAGCCGAAACGGGAACGGTCGTACTTGCACCTTCAAACACTTCAACTCGTGCAAACCCACCAACTTTAGTGGCAAGGAAGGAGCCACTGGTCTTCTTGAGTGGTTCGAAAGCATGGAAAACACTTTTGTCAATTGTGAGTGTCCCGAGGCACTCAAAGTCTGTTATGCCACTAGTATGCTCCAACAAAGGGCACTTACCTGGTGGAATAGCGAGAAGAGAAACCGAGGAGCTGATGCTATTTCGGCACTCTCTTGGGATGAATTCAAGAACATCGCCATCGCGAAGTTTTGCCCGAGAAGTGAATTGCAAAAGTTGGAAGAAGAATTCTGGAACTTGAAGCAAGATGGTGGTGATCATTTGGCCTACTCAACTAGGCATCATGAGTTGAGTTTACTATTGCCCCATATGGTTGACACTGTCCCCCGCAACATCGAGAAGTTCATAAAGGGTGTACCACCCCAAATTCAAGATGCTGTGGTGGGTAGCCGACCCACGACCTTGGAGGAAGCAATTACTATCACAGCGCAGCTCACTGAGAATCATATTAGAGCTGGCACTATGTCGGCAAAGGGTTCAAAGTCTACTGCGAAGGCGACACACGGGGCAACAAAGGAGGTAAGGGCTGAGTCGTCTTCCCAAAGCAAGAAGCGTAAGTTCACACCAACACGCAACTACGCTGTGACCACTCCAAATGCTCCTCAAAAACAAATGGTGGTTGCAAATCAAGCTCCCATGGCTAAAGCTTATGCGGGTCCTCTGCCAAGGTGTAACACGTGCAAGTACCATCTTGCGAACAACATTCCATGCCGAATCTGCTCGTTATGTGGAAAGTATGGCCACTGGTGACTACTTGTCTTCGTGCGCCAAACAACGCTGCAATGCTTGCCAACCGAACCTGCTACAACTGTGGCGAGCCTGGTCATTTTCGTCCGCAATGCCCTCGTAATGCGGGTAACGTGCCACCAGCTCGTGGAAGGGCTTTCAACATCAACGTCAACCAAGCACAAGTCAATAATGACGTTGTGAATGGTACGACGAAGAACCCCGTTTAAATCATTTCTTGTATTAATATTTCCATCTTTGTATCATCGTATCAATAATAAAATTTTTTTTACCGAACAGGTATGTATCTTGTAAATGATCATTATGCATCTGTATTATTTGATTCGGGTGCGGATAAGAGTTTCGTGTCATTAGAATTCGAGCCCATACTTTCTAAATCACGTATTAATCTGGAAAGACCCTACACGGTCGAAGTCGCTGATGGAAAACCTATTGTCGTTGACGTCATAATACGTGATTGCATCATAAACTTTAACGAGCACGAATTCTCTATTGATCTTATTCTATGAAACTCGGAAGCTTCGACGTCATCATTGGAATGGATTGGCTAGCCAAACATCATGCCGAGATCGTTTGTTTTGAGAAGTGTATCCGAATACCGTTACCATCCGGGGATACTTTGAAAGTGTTCGGCGAGAAATCATCACAAGGACTCAAACTCATGTCTTGCACTCAAGCCCGAAAGTGCTTAAGCAAGAAGTATATAGCCTTCTTGGCTTACGTGGTCAACACAAAAGCCAAAGGGAAAGAACTTAAGGATGTCCCTATAGTACGAGACTTTCCTGAAGTATTTCCCGATGACCTTAGTGGTTTACCTCCATGCGTGAAGTTGAATTTAAAATTGATTTGATACCGGTAGCAAACCCCGTGGCTAAGTCACCATATCGGCTTGCACCATCGGAATTGCAAGAACTTTCTAGCCAACTCCAGGAATTATCCGAAAAAGGGTTTATCCGCCCTAGTTCTTCTCCTTGGGTGCACCTGTCTTATTTGTGAAGAAGAAAGATGGGTCATTCCGTATGTGTATCGATTACCGAGAGCTCAACAAGTTGACCATCAAAAACCGGTATCCTCTTCCTCGTATCGACGATCTGTTTGATCAACTTCAAGGAGCTACTATATTCTCGAAGATTGATCTACGTTCTGGATATCATCAATTACGTGTCCATGATGATGACATCCCAAAGACCACGTTTCGTACTCGTTATGGGCACTATGAGTTTACAGTGATGCCTTTTGGCTTGACTAATGCTCCTGCTGTTTTCATGGATCTCATGAATCAAGTATGCAAGCCTTATCTAGATAAGTTTGTGATCGTCTTCATTGATGACATTCTCATCTACTCCAAACCAACGCCGAGCATGAACTGCATTTGCGACAAGTTCTTGAATTGTTGAAGAAAGAGCAATTGTACGCGAGTTCTCGAAGTGTGATTTCTGGCTCAAGGAAGTTCAATTTCTAGGACATGTGGTGAATAGCCAAGGAATTCACGTTGACCCTGCAAAGGTGGAAGCTGTAAGATTGGTGTGTTCCCACGACACCGACCGATTGGTGTGTTCCACGACACCGACCGAGATTCGTTCTTTCCTTGGTCTTGCTGGTTTATTATCGGCGATTCATCGCCAACTTTTCGAGGATCGCAAAGCCACTCACTTCCTTAACACAAAAGAATAAACCATTCGAGTGGGGTCCGAGCAAGAGGAAGCTTTTGAAACATTAAAACACAAACTAAGCAATGCTCCTATCTTGACCCTACCCGATGGAAACGATGATTTCACCGTATATTGTGATGCTTCAAAACAAGGTCTTGGTTGTGTTCTTATGCAACGAGAAAGGTGATAGCTTATGCATCAAGACAATTGAAGGTTCAAAAGGTGAATTACACAACTCATGATCTTGAACTCGGTGCTGTGTTTTTCGCTTTGAAGATCTGGTGACACTATCTTTATGGGACGAAATGCATAGTCTACACCGACCACAAAAGTCTCCAACACGTGTTCAACCAAAAAGATCTCAACATGAGACAAAGACGTTGGATCGAGTTAATCAGCGACTACGACTGTGACATTCGCTATCATCCTGGAAAGGCGAATGTTGTAGCCGACGCGCGCTGAGTCGCAAGGTCCATAACAAACCGTCTCACTACAAGGAATCCGAGATCGAAGACAGTGGTTTCACACGTTAAGAGAATTTGATACCGAGGTTCGTGTGGATGTTAACAAGGCTACTATCATGCTCTAAAACATAAGAATTGATAGTGATCTCGAGTTATGCATTCGCAAGGCTCAACAAGCGGCAATAACCGACGAAGGAAGTAATGAGGATTTGTGTCTAACGTTCGATCACAACTGGAGGAAAAACCAAACGGTCTATGGTACTTTCTGAATCGACTTTGGATCCCAAATCGTGATAACCTTCGACACATCATTTTGAACGAAGCTTATCACACCCGATATTCTATTCATCCTGGCTCCAATAAAATGTACATGGACTTGCATGGTCAATATTGGTGGCCTGGAATGAAGAAAGATATCGCGGTTCATGTCTCCAAATGTCTCACGTGTGCAAGAGTCAAAGCCGAGCATCAACGACCAAGTGGTTTACTTGAACAACCTGAAATCCCTATGTGGAAATGGGAACATGTATCCATGGATTTCATAACCAAGTTACCACGTACTCCTCATGGTCATGATAGTATATGGGTGATTGTGGATCGTTTGACCAAGACGGCACATTTCATACCTATACGAGACACTTACAAGGTTCAAGACTAGCTCGCATATACATTGATGAAATTGTGAGTCGTCATGGCGTACCATTACACATCATTTCTGATCGAGATGCTCGTTTCACTTCACACTTTTGGTCATCTATGCAAGAACTCTTGGGTACTCAATTGGATTTAAGTACGGCTTACCATCCTCAAACTGATGGTCAAACCGAACGAACAATCCAAACCCTCAAGGATTTGCTACGATTATGTGTCCTTGACTTTGGTGGTAATTGGGATACGCATTTACCGCTCGCGGAATTTTCGTATAACAATAGTTATCACTCGAGTATCAAGATGGCACCGTTCGAAGCACTTTATGGTCGTAAATGCCGATCACCGATCTGTTGGACTGATATTGGTGAAAACTTTATCACTGGTCCTGAACTTATACAAGAAACGACCGACAAAGTTGCTACAATCCGCAAGAACCTTGAAGTGGCAAGAAGTCGGCAAAAGTTATGCCGATAAGCATCGTAAACCGTTGGAGTTTCAAGTTGGTGATATGGTTCTTCTTAAGGTTTCACCATGGAAAGGTGTTATTCGCTTTGGAAAGAAAGGCAAATTACTCCAAGATTTGTAGGACCTTTCAAAATCCTGAAAAGGATTGGAAAAGTGGCTTATAACTAAAACTACCTTCCGACCTTAATGGAGTTCATCCTGTGTTTCATGTCTCAAATCTGAGAAAGTGTTTGGCCGACGAGAGTCTGCATGTTCCACTGGAAGACATTCAGATCGACGAGTCATTGCATTTCATTGAGAAACCTGTTGAAATTATGGATCGCATCATGAAGAAGACTAGAACCACAACAACTGCAATTGTCAAGGTTCGTTGGTAGAACAAGTGTGGAGCGGAGTTCACGTGGGAGCGGGAGGATCATATGAAGGAGAGATACCCGTATTTGTTTGTTTAGTTCATTTTTAAATTCTGAACGAAATTCTATAAAGTAGGGGAGACAGTAACACTTTGTATTTATACGATAATTAACATTCAAAAGCTTATGAGCCTAATTGGAGGACACACACTTTAGACTCTCTTTCTACCTCTAATGGCTTTGCCATTGTACATAAAGTAAACACTAAAGCGGTCAGTTTAATCGATGATGAACTTTCTTCTTTTGATACTTTACCTGAAAGTTCTCCAAGTGTTCTCATCTTGTCGTCTCAGCCTCCTCGTAAACAAATTTCGGGACGAATTTCCTAAAGTATGGGAGACTGTAACATCTCGTATTTCAGCGTTTAACCTTTTATAATAATAATAATAATAATAATAATAATAATAATAATAATATAATATAATAATAATAATAATAATAATATATTAATAATGATTATAATAATAAAAATAATAATAATAATAATAATAATAATAATAATAGTAATAATAATATAAATAATATAATAACAATAATAATAATAATAATAATAATAATAAAGTTTCAGGGGCCAATTTGTCATTTTGAAACTTCAAAAAGAAGTTTATAACATGAAATGTCAACACCAAAACCGCAGGGACCATTTCTGTAAAATTTTTAAAAACCCAACCCCCTTCCCGTTTTCCCGGCCACACTATTCCGGCCGTCTCCGGCCGTATTTCGGCGAGTTAAAAACCCCAAAATACGCGGTTTCAACCCCAATTAAAGGTACCGACAGCTTCGCGACCAAGATTCGAACTCTAGGCACCTCAAAAACGTGTTTAATCGGTATCCAAAGCTCACAAACTTCGGATCCAACTTTATCCTGACCGTTCAACGGATAATTAACCCACTCAACACAACTTTAGACAAACTGATTCAATCAAACCGAACTTTATCTCCATATAAATTGAATACAACTTGCAATTCTAATCGAAAACACATAAACAATTGAATTCGATCATCATCCTCTGTCGAACCTGCAACTCAAATCGAACACCCCTTTCTGATCTGTCTAAACCCAAATTGATAAAGGGCTTTCGTTTGTAATCATCCTTAGAAGCTTTCTGTGAAATTAATTGGAATAATCATCACATAATCATCCCGAATCAATATCTCCTCTGCGCGGCTATTCTTAATCTTTCTCTATCGAATTAACATCGAATCAGGTAATTGAACACACTATTGTACTCGATTTTACATGGGGATCAAAAGCCCCATGATTTAAACCGTTAATAACACCGATTCGAGCTTCAATTTTGAACCTGTTCGAGTTAGGGTTCATGGGATTTGGGATTGAATAGCGGGTTGTGTATAAAATAATTGGGAACCATTCATAACCGCGGCTTAGGCCTTGGTTCACTGCTCCCCGACTCACCATGCCATACAGGAGGTCCCGGTTCGACCCCGGGCACCCCCCTTATTTTTTTTTTATTGCTTTTTAAGCCTCTAAAAATTCCTGAAAAATTCTAAAAATTATAAAAATAAATTTTATAAACTTTTCATATTTAAAATGTTACATAAAAAATTTCTGTAAATATATTTTAATTAAAAACTTAATACTATTTATAAAATATTATTTATACATATTATAAATATATTTTTTTTATAAAATGAACACTATATCATGTTTAATTATGAAATACTCCTGTAAATTATAGAAATTATACATCTTATAATTTCACAATTATTTACAAACGTAATTTATTATAAATATACTTTCATAATTAATTTAGATTAATAAATTATTGGATAATACATTATCATAACGATATTTATTATAAAGAATATATACAAAATATATTCAAACATTATCCAATATTAAGCCTAATTTCATTTCTAGATTAAAACACTTAAAAGATATTTCTTCCGAATAAATACAATATACGAAACTTCAAAATCCTAAACTTTAGTTCACGTCTAGATGTTAAACTTATTATTAACTTAATCTTGTAATAAATACGTTTTAGGTACCTTGTAAAGGAATTCGTTGAAACGACGCGCGTTATTATTTCTTATTAATCATCCAATATATACTTAATCGCCAAGTGAGTTTTCCTTGCCCCTTTTTACTTTTATTTCACACCATTTTGGGGTGAAACATGATACTTATACATTATACACTTATAAACGTTTGAGACTTGTAAAGCACTTGCAATTCATCTTATATTTTTGTCATGGTTATTTGTATGATGTAAGTGATTATATGAGATACATAGTTTGTTACAATCATTAACTATTGCTAGCCTGGCGACGTCTTAGATCTTTGGGCCTGACAAGCCTATTTGGTGCTAAAGTCGATGAACTGCCGACTCCTAGGAGCCGTATGCTTGTGCACTAGGGAACAAATACACTTAGCCAATCTTGTATACTTGTAATCAAGTCGAGGTTTGATTGTAAAGATATGTGTTCTATAACCTTACTAGCTTATAACCTATGACACGAATTGCAACTTATAATCTTTTCAAATTATGTATGAAAACATTGGAAACTCACCCTATTTTTAGTTGACCTTTTATTTTTATCATGTTTCACAGGTAACCCCCAGTTTAAAGTGGTCTTTTGAAGCTTACAATAAAACTAGGACGTGACCTAGTTAAATAAATGAAATGTTATGTTATGTTTGATATTTGCTTGAATGTATTTCATGGTTGAGACTTATGTTTGTAATTCCTGTTGAAACTATTAAATTGAATATTTACATTTAAACATAGCGTTATGTGGCTGTGAACAATCTTATTCCTCACACCTCGACGATTCCGCCGTCAAGGTTGGGGTGTGACAGTGTATATAGACCTATGATTACTCACCGGCTAATGTGTTAGTTGACTCGTTACTTTTTCGCATGATTTCAGGAAATGCTATTTAGTGGAATTCTTTCTGCTCATATAGGATGGGACCTAGTCAAAAATAAAGAAGACAATATTACATTTCATGTTTTTTTATTTTAATTGCGTTGTAATGTGTGACTTGACTGGCATTATTCAATAAATAAATGAATATTAATGTTATTTCAACGTATTATTACCTTGTGCTATGAACAATCGATTCACATTCGTCCGCCTCGATGATTCCGCCATCGATCGGGGTGTGACAATATCGAGCCCTTACGCTGGTGGGCCGCGGCTGGGCTTGTCCGGCCTTGCCCCATGCTGGGCCGCGGCTGGAAGGTTAGAAACCTGCCCATGCTGGGCCGCGGCTGAGTGACCAGAGGTTGCCCTATGTGGGCCGCTGCTGCGTGTTAGAAACTTGCGACCGCAGCCTTGTTTGGCCGCCTGAAGGCAAGCCACAGCCGAGGTTATCCGGCCTTGTATACTCGTGTCGGTTTTATCATTGTTCCGGTCGGGTGGTACCCTATCAGTCCCCCCAGTCCAGCGTTATGGTTTTGCCATGATGCTGGAGTAACTTACTCCCTCCTTATATCGATGTTTCTTTTATGATGATGTGCATTTATCATATGCCAGCTCTTCGTTCCACTGCTTTTCTTCGGCTATCACCCAACCGACTTTTTAATACCATATGTCCACTTCTGACATTGTTAACCCCGACTGGACTTGACTAATGGTACTATTCTTGAGAACACCTTAATTATGCAGGGAGTTCATTTTTTGTCTCTCGCTCTAGCCAAGATTAACAATGGCAAAAGTTTGAGAAATAAACAAATGTTGAACGTTGGGTGCTAAGTAGTTATGAATAGTTTTCTTTTCTTTCATAGAGATTTATGGTTGTTAGATAGAATGCGTTAAAGAAATGAGAGAGCTTAGAAAATAGTTGTCTGAGTTGAAAGATAAGAATACATCTTTTCGATCTCGTTGTGACTAAGTCGAGAAAGAACAAGAGAAAACTCACCCGGACCTGGTGAGGTACCAGAAGATCACTCGATTAAGTAACATATGTGCTAGAGACATTATTGCTCAAATATAAGTAAGTATTTTATTTGATTTCAAACTGTTTACTCAAACATGATTGGGCAGCAAATCGGCTTGTAGTGCTTTCTACCCGAACATGGTCGAGTGCTTGGACTAACTCATATATGGCTGCGAAATTGGTTGCCTTTGATACCTTTTACCCAAGAATATTATATTCAAATGATTTCAACTCATCGATGCAAACAAGGTTGTGTGATTTGAATGATTTCAACTATATCTATTTAAGAAAGTTGGGTATTTAATCATTTTCATGGTCATTGACTTAGACCAGGTTGAGTTTATAGAATGCATTATTTGTCCAAGCATCGATGGGCAATTCAACTGATATCATGATTGCAACTCCAGCATGGTTTATTCATTTGGTTGCTTTCAATATTATCTACCCAAGCTTGGTTACTTGCTTGATCTCATGGTTACTAACTCAAATGTGAGTGTGATTGCTTTTATCATCATCTACCCAAGCCTGGTTACTTGCTTGGTCTCATGGTTACAAACTCAAAACGTGAGTGTGATTGTTTTTATCATCATCTACCCAAGCCTGGTTACCTGTTTGGTCTCATGGTTACAAAATTGAACATGATTGAGTTACTTGGTTGCTTGTAACATCATATACTCAAGCTTGGTTACCTGCTTGCTTTCATGGTTATTTACATAAATATGATTGAGTTACTTGGTTACTTGTAACATCATATACTCAAGCTTGGTTACTTGCTTGCTTTCATGGTTATTTACACAAATATGATTGAGTTACTTGGTTACTTGTAACATCATATAATCAAGCTTGGTCGTGTGACTTAGATGCTTTGAAAGTTGTCCACCAGACGTGGCTGGCTGTCTTAGGTGTTTTTAATGTTTTTCACCTAGACGTGGCTAGGTAACTTAATTGTTTTCAAAGTTGTTCAACCAGACGTGGCTGGGTGACTTAATTTCTTTTAGTGTTGTTTAGCCTGACATGGCTGGGTGGCTTATCTACTTTTAAAAGTTGAAATACATCATTTAGTCACATATAAATACATGTAATACCTTTGTTTGACTTTTTGATGTTTTGTGGGCTACTCTGACCCTCTACCCGAGTCAGGTTTTTGGCTTTGAGTGCTTTGTCGTCATGTGCTCTCCTCTTATTCCTTTGTAGCCAACAACGAACTTTCGTTATCATAATTCCATGAAGCTCTTCTAAGTGTTAGACAAGGAAACTTTAGTCGTGTTCTTGTGTCTCGAGGTCAAGTCCCCGGCTGCGGCTTGGGCCTGCTCTTCCAGCCGCGCTTGGACTTCTTTCCTGGCCGCGTCTTGGCTTGCCGCTTGGGTGACCGCGACTGAGCCTCGTTAGGTGTTATCCCGATCTTACTTTTATCGGCTCGGGTTTTGTTTGACTTTTTGGGGTGATACCCCTTCAGTCAACCTCAAAACTTGAATCCCCAAAGCATGGATTATGCAGATCGTATATAATTGATCACTTCATGTAAACAGAGTAGTGTTGTAATACTTGCATCATTAATTTTACCTTACTTATAAGCATCAAAATATGCTGAATAAAAAGAAACACCATTATGGAAAGAGTTGTCTATATAATTTTTTTTACTAGGCAAACTTAATTTATTTACTTTCATGGGGAAACGGAGAAATATAGAAAAGTGAGTTATATAGGCAAGTCATGTATCTTATATACCATTTACAGTAGATTTAGTAATTTTAACCTTCAGTCACGGTTTTGCTATGACAGCCCGCAATAGGTTTAGTCGGCTGCAACAACAACATAGTTAGTCTCAATGGATGTTTGGCTTCGACTCAGATCTTAGAGTGGAGCTTTATATTAGCAATCTTCAAGGTTAAAATTTAATGGCGGTCACAATATCTGTCCGGGTGAATAGCCAACTTAAATACGAGATTTTTAATTATGAAAAATAGGAAAACATAAGGAAAAAAAGATACATATTTACTTCTCTATCTACTTTAAAAAAAGATACCTCTCTAACTCACTTGTATATATGAAATTCAGGGTGACGGTAACGGGTGTGTTATTGTTTATTTGTAATCCTGTGATGTGTAAACCTGTGGTGCGGCTGACTTCCAGCCAGAGCAAAGATCCAAATGTACTCAAGTTGAAGCATGGATACGACTAAGACCAACGCAAATGAAAGAACTAGTGCAACATTTTTGTATTTATAAAAACTTTGAAAATTACAACATAACGGACTTTGTCATGTTTTTATACTAGCTAACCATGTTGATATGTTAAGAATATTATGTCAACGTAGACACTTAAAGTACAGAAAAAGAACTCCAACTTTATCTTCTAAACATCAACTTAAAATTAACTTGTGATTGGATCAAAAGGACTCAACAACAAACTCAAGCCGCAGCTCACCTATATATGCATTAATGTACCGCGGCTCACATTGGAAATTACATTCTTTTGTTTGGACTTTCAAAAGCCATGATACCCACGTGATAGCCAACATTAAAGTGATGACTCAAGTAGATTAAATATATCCACATGGACCACATATTCAAAGTCGGGACTTTACACAAAGTCAACAACCAAGCCGCGGCTCATAACTCATCCATAGCTAATATGATTTAAGACTATTTTGACAGAATAGCTTCGGGCTTGATCAGGGAGTTTGACGCAACTACGACCCACCCTTGACTCACATACGCAAAGCCTATATCGCAACATTGATCATGACGAGAAAGAGCTAGCAAAATTTGTAAGTCCTATGCTTAGAGATGATCAACAAAGAGATAAGAAGTGACCCACATGTACACTAATACCTTCAAAGAAAGGAAGTACCACAAGACTAAGACCGAGCCGACCACACAAGGCCAAACTAAGAAAACTAGTTACTCGGTCGAAATAATTTATTGGCAGTTTGAGCCGTGACGAACATATTTTTGGTCGTGGCGAGCTCCCTATGCAGCAAGGTTTGGTTATGGGGGCGAAAGCCCATGGAAACTCACCTGCAAGAACTTTTGTACCGTCGCAACCGGCCTTTGGCAATTTACTCCGATAGAGTTCCAGACAACAAGTGCTCCAGCGGATAAAATTTTTATAGGTTAATACGAACGTTAACGCGGAGCCTTGGCTTAAGCAAGTGATGAGTAGTACCCTGCACTTAGTATGATGTTCTAGACGAGAATAGTTAAATGTCTTGATAAGCAAATAACAAAAGAATATTTGGTTTTTTTGGACGTTACGTCTCAACCTGTATAATTATTATCAGTCCCCTTTTAATTCACATTACTCACATTAAAAACTATTTTGTATGAGATGAGTTGCTACTTGAAAGAAATACTTTAATAATCTAAATATCAACCTCTAGCTCCGAACAAATCTAAGACGTGTGTTATACAACAGAAAGGAAGTACTTTAATTAATATAGAGTAAATGAGTTGTATGTGACCTATTTCAATAGCAGGTAGTATAAAGAGTATGTGAGACTCTTCCATTCAGAGAGTTAACTTAAAAAATGTTAGAGTGTGCCAACAAAAGTGTACGTAGTAGTATTCAACTATATAAATTATGTTAATTTATAATACAGATGCTCGAGTACCATGAGAGGTAAGACGTGCATTTAACATATGTTCTTGTACAGACTAAAAGCTTTTTGTAACGCTGTAAAACTTAAGAACATCTAAAAATTATTGCATATTTTAACTAATAAAGTCGAAAGCTAGGTTTTGCTAACATATGCAAAATGGATTATGGTGGAGAAGGTTTGAACAGTAAGATCCTTAATTTTTTAGAGATCTAACAATCCACATTAGCACATGAATAAGAATGCTTATAACAGATTATGGTGGAGAGGTTTTGAGATTTGGAACCTAAAACTTGGAATCATGGTTATGGATCTGAGTGTCATCTAGAACGCATGACAAGCATAGATCTGGCAATTGTGTGGAGAGCATGAACCTCCTTTGTTCATGGTCCCACGGATGGCGCCAAATGTTGCTTCAAATCCTCACCTAGAGGCGAGTTGAAGAGGAAGCAGTGCAATATAGTGACTCATCCGGTTCAGGCTCATCCCATGGATGATATAACTTTATTTTTCTTCTTCTTGGACATATAAGCTTGCAACCAAAAAGAACTCCTTAGAGGCCTTGGAGCTTGAGCTCCAAGGGCACTCCGACGCTCAAGTCAGTATGTATACAAGATGTATCAAATATAAGCATTATGAGAGTAAGAATGGAGATGATGGACATGAGATGTTAAAGTCAAAGGAATTAGGTGAATTGTATTCTCTGAGAGAGTAGAGAGTTAGGAATGATTGTGTATGAGTGTGGTCAGTTGGAATGAGATGATGTGAATATACCTGGGCCTTCGTATTTATAAATGACATGCATATGACAAATTCCTCTATATAAGTCTATTTCGAGTTGCCTGGAGTTAGGCACCCGAACTGGAGCTCTTAGGTCAGGGATTCGTTTCCCTTTTGTGTAAAGGGTTTCCTACTTGATATTAATGTTGTTTGTCTCTTATAGTTGATCTGCATCCATTGGTTCTGCATGGCCACCCTGCTATGCCTACTTTCTACAGGGTTTGTCTTTTGTTCTTTGTTGTCTTCAACTCCTGGTTATATTCCTGAAGCAGCCAATGATCTTCCTTCCATACCATCAAATTCTTTTGTTCATTGATGTTAGTTCTTTAGAGAATTTCTTAAGTATTGAAGTGTCCATTTTCCTTATAACCTCAAGTGTTTGGGCCGCGGCTAAGTTCATCCGGTCTTTGCCACTCGTGTTCGTGGCTATGGATATCGAGCCCTTGCGCTGGTGGGGCCGCGGGCTGGGCTTGTCCAGCCTTGCCCCATGCTGGGCGCGGCTGGAAGGTTAGAAACCTGCCCATGCTGGGCCGCGGCTGAGTGGACCAGAGGTTGCCCTATGTGGGTCGCGCTGGCGTGTTAGAACTTGCGACCGCAGCCTTGTTTGGCCGCCTGAAGGCAAGCCGCAGCCGAGGTATCCCGGCCTTGTATACTCGTGTCGGTTTTATCATTGTTCCGGTCGGGTGGTACCCCATCAGTTATCTTTCCATTGGAAGAGAGAATTTAATCAAAGCAAAATATAATATTAACTAAAAACATAGTCCCTCAACAAGTCATTGCATAGACATCC